>CAUYON010033202.1:0-27247 GCA_963573935.1 Arctocebus calabarensis | reverse complement strand
TTCCTGCATACGTCATTCATGAGTAAAGTCCTGGAACCCTCCATCTTCTACACTGGCAGGCAATGAAGACAGCCAACCACAGACCACCTACACTTGTGAGCCAAAAGAAAGTTTGAAGTTATTATTTAGGAAACAGCAAGAAAAACCTTAATATGGTTTTCTTTTAGCATCTTTGAATAAGTGCTTCTGACCTCACGCTGTTCTACCTTTGCCTATTACTAATTACACTAATCAGATTTATGTTTTCCAGAAATGTCATCAAGCCACATGCAATAAAGATGTTTCCAGTCCATGAACCCCTGGTTCATGGACTGGAAACATCTCATTCATAACAGCTCATTCATAAGAGGTAACTCTTCATCTGTTCAAGTTTTGTCATGAAATTGCAGCAATTCCCTCAGTCACATCTTCAGGCTCCACTTCTACTTCCAGTTCTCTTGCTATTTCCACTGCACCTGCCATTTCTCCTTTTTTTTTTTTTTTTTTGGTAAGACAGAATTTATTCACAGAAAAGACTGAGGGAATTGCTGCAATTTCATGACAAAACTTGAACAGATGAAGAGTTACCTCTTATGAATGAGCAATAAAATTCATTTCTGGAGGTGGGATTTCTTCCTGGTGAAGATGCCGTGAACATTGTTGAAATGACAGCAACGGATTTAGAATATTACATCAATTTGGTTAAAAAACAAAGGGCAGAGTTTGAGAGAATTGACTCCAATTTTGAAAACAGTTTTATTGTGGGTAAAACACTGTTAAACTTCATCTCATGTACAGGCAATTATTTTCTAGAAAAAAGAGTCAATGAGACAAACTTTATGTTGTCTTATTTTTAAGAAATTGCCACAACTGTCCCAACCTCAGCAACCATAACCCTGTTCAGTTGCCAATATCCACATGAAGGCAAAACCATGAACCAGCAAAAGCATTACAACTCAATAAAACCTCACGTGATTTTTAGCATTTTTTGCAATATTTTAAAAGTTATTTACATTGTTTTTTTAGACCTAATGTTATTGAACCCTTAATAGAATATAGTGTAGTATAAACATAAGTTTAATTTTTAACTTTATTTTATTTTTTGAGACAGAGTCTTACTTTGTCTCTCTTGGTGGACTGCCGTGACATCATAGCTCACAGCAAACACAGACTCTTGGGCTCAAGCAAACCTCTTGCTTCAGCCTCCTGAGTAGCTGAGACTAGAGCACCCACCACAATGCCCAGTTATTTTTAGAGATGGGGTCCCATACTTGGTTAGGCTGGTCTCAGGCTCCTGAGCTTAGACAATCCACTCTTCTCAGCCTCCCAGAGTGCTAGGACTATAAATCACTGCACCCAGCTAAACATAACTTTTATATGCACTGAGAAATTAAAAAAAATTGCATGTGACTTGCTTTATTGCAATATTCTTTTATTGTAATAGTCTGGAAGCAAACCTGCAAAGTCTCTGAGTATGCCTGTTTGAGAAATTGGCTCATGCAGTTACGCAGGCTGATGAGTCCAATCTGCAGTGGAGGGCGCAGATCCAGAAAAACCAATAGTGCAGATGAAGTCTTAAGGCTTTCGGACAATTTCCCTTTGCTCAGACAGGTCATTGCTTTTTGTTCTATTTTGGGCCTTCTGCTGATTAGATGAGGCCCACCCACTTTGTTTAACACAATCAGATGTACTCAAATTTCATTAATATATAGATTTGTCCTGTCAATGTATAGGTTAATCTTATCCCAAATAACATGCACATTGACACATAAATTAACTATCACACATAAATACTATGCCTGTTACTATTTTTTAAATTTTCCCTCTCAGTAATGGCAGCAAGTACCCATGTTCTATTTAACAACTGATTATGAGCCTCCTCGGTGACAAGCTCACAGTATGTGTTGCAGTTGTCTGAGAAATAACTCAGGCCAGCAAAAATAATTTTTCAATTTATAATAAAAATACAGTGGGTTAATAAAAATTATTCTTTGGTATTTATTTTTTATATGATGTATCCTTAAAATTCAACAGCACTCAAAAAATAATACATGGTTCAAAAAGTTTCTTGAACTCAATACTGCATTTTTAGAGTAAATTTTTGATAATTTGCAATAGAGGGTAGAGGCGAGTATCAGAATAAAGTCAGACTGCTTGGGATTAAATCCTGATGTGATTCATTAGATGCTAGGTTATTTTAGGCAAGGCGCTTAATCTCCCTGCTTCTTGATTTATCTAGCTATAATATAATATTAATAGAATTTTCTTCATAGAAAAATTTATAATGTGCTTAGAAGGATACCTGTCTGTTACTAAGCACTATATGTGTTTTCTAAATTAAAAGTAAATTAAAAACTAAAATTGTTGTCCTGTATTAAGCAAAGTTTTCATCTTCTGTTATGAATTAACTTTTAAGAATAAAATCAGAGCAATCATTTTAGGTAATTAAATTTTTCAAATTCACTTGAACTTTTTACTTAAGTTAAAACAATGAGCATAAGTGTGTTTGGATAAGATTTTTCTTTAATTATGAAACTTGTTTTTGTTAGCAGAATCATGCTTGCCCTCCCTTAGAAATAAAGTTGTCTGTCTTTAAGACACTTGAACGCACACATGCGAACTGACAGTTTATTTCTTTGGTGAGGAGAAAGTCAGCAAATTTCCTGAAATGGAGTTAGTGATAGTTAATTTAGATATTTGCAATTGTGAATAAAAATGACTTACTGGAAGGCACCTGTGACTTAGTGGGTAGGGTGTCGGCCCCATATACAGAGGGTGGCAGGTTCAAACCCAGCTCCAGCCAAACTGCAACAAAGGTGCAGGTGGGCATTTGGCGGGCACCTATCGTCCCAGCTACTTGGGAGGCTGAGGCAAGAGAATCCCCTAAGCCCAGGAGCAGGAGGTTGCTATAAGCTGTGATGCCATAGCACTCTACCAAGGGCAATAAGTGAGAATCTGTCTCTGCAAAAAAAATAAATAAATAATAAGAATAAATGACTTACCAGTTTTTGCTTTTCAGTTTTTGCCCACTGAATATCATCTTATATAAGCCTATATCCTTGGAAAATATTTCCAGGAGAGAGGAGATGATAATATTGGGTGATATTGTCTTACGCTGTGTTTGATATAGTATTGAATTATAATATTCAATCTCCATGAAGACCATCTATGTCATTTATATGTTCTAGGATAAATATTAACAAGCCATGACCACGCATTAAGTCTAATAATTTTATCATGCTACCTTATGGATTTTCAGATGTTTAAAATTTGAATTTTTTTCCTACAGTTTTAATGTCAAATGTATGCTTTAAATTAGTTCCTACAATAAATCAGATCTGCTGTACTGAGTCAAAAAATAAGAAGGTACATATCAATCTCCTTAGGTTTGGATGGACAAGAGCCAGTTTACTAACAGAGGAGATTGATTTGGCTTCGGTATCACGGTTGCATTCAGCCTGTGCTTGATCAGCAATAGATGTTGATGTCTGTTTCTAAATGCTGACCGGCTTGCCTGCTCTTGTACTATAAGAGATTGGGTCAAAATGACCCAGAAGAGGAAAAAGCTTACAGTGAGAAAGTTCAGCAAGTTCAGTATTCCACACGAGCATATATTCACCATGTTTATGTCAGAGACTTGGGGTTGGAATCCATACCAATCAGAAAATTTGGGGGGTTCTTAACACACAGAAACAGGAAAAAAAGATCACAGAAGCATAGTGCTAGGCTTGAAAGACTTCATTATTATTTTTTGTTGTGCTATTATTATTATGCAGTGGGGAGCAAATGTAAAGAAGCTACCTTTCCATGCCCGGGGAATGAAAATATGAAGATGCTGTGTCCCTGACATGTCACTAACCAAATGTTACATGGCCATGAAATGTGAGGGGAGTTCAGGCAGTAGCTTATGGGAATGATTCTGCTCTTTCCTTATTAGTGAGAGAAATTTTAAACACATACTTCATAACCTTTCATAACAGTATTATATATTTGATAGTACTCGTTTAACCTGTGTTTTTCAAATGTAGTTTTCTAAAACTTCTACCTTGTTTTGAAATATGCAGAGTTTAAATATATCCTTATTTTAATTTGTTTAATTTGTGGTTAAAAAGTCTTTTTTCATTTCAAGATATTTACTCAACAGTTTGGTACAGGCAAATGGTTTTATATTTTACACTTAAATCTATTATTTATTTTGGTGTAAATAGTGAAGAAAATGTCAACATTTATTTTAATACTAGTTATTATATGACCTAATTTATCTTTATTAATTTTAAACATGACTTTTATAGTGTATTAAATTTCTATTATGCTAGATCTAATATAGTTCATCATTCAGTTCCTATGTCACTTCCACACTGCTTTTTAATTTATGACATTTTCCTGCACATTCACTGTTCATAGAACCAAGCCCTATATTTAATGTTTCCATTATTTTTCTACACATTTCCTTATATTTATTCCTACAGATGCCCTTGTGAGTCATTCTTTTTATAATACTATACAATTGATAATGTTTCAAAGTGTTAAGAAAAAGAATTTATGTCATTTATTTGAGATTGAACACACAGCACTTATAGATTAATTTAGGGAGAATTGGCAAATTTCATTACTTTCCTGTTCAAGAACAAAATATATCTCTCCATTTCTTACAGTCTTCTGTCCCATAATAGGTTTTGGAGTTTTAGATATATGTTTTCTTATTATACTGTCATGTTTTCTATTCAGATATTCCTATATTTTCTTTCTTTTTTCATATTTTGACTGTGTTTAAAGGTAAGAAAGCTCCTGAATTTATGTCTGAAAGTTTTTGAATGAATTCCTTATTAACAAAAACATGTTCCTAGATTTATAAAACAAAAGTAGAGATGTTTTATTTCCTCTGTGGATAATGCCTAGGAAAATATACAAAAAGAGTTTTCAGATCCATTGTAATATTTTCAAATTACTCCAGCACTTAGAGGTCAACAGGCTTGTGAGTAACTAGATCCTGTGACCATTTTCTTTCATTCTTCCTGGATGAGTCTATATTTCCCATTGATGTGAATTTTCATAAAGTTTGTTATAATACAATTCATGAGTCATATAATTTGAGAGCTAGCTGACTCTACAAATGTTAATCTATTAAATGTTTCCCATACTTCAAAACATATTGAAGTATTCGAAATATTGAAATCTTTTTTAATTTCTAAATGAAATACGATCATAATCATTCCATTGTTCAAATATGGCAGCATTGGTTATAGTATTGTACCATCACATACTCGATTGAGTAGATGACCAAGGGCCAACTAAAATGGCACCTTTAATTTTATAGAATCTAGAAAGCTGATACCCACAAAAATGAACAAACAAACTTGTGGAGAGCAGAAATGTGAGGGTCAGTTTGGAGCATGAATCTGTGGGTGCCACTCTGAAGGCTAAATCAGGGTGGGACCAGTCCAGAGTCTGGGTTGGGTCTAAAGCCTGGCTTCGTAAGGGTAAGCCTAGATTTGTGGGGGCAAGCCTAGCTTTTTGGTGGGTCAATAGGCTAGATCTGCAGGGCCAAGCTGGGTTCTAGATCTACAGGGGCTGGCTTAGAGCCTGGGTCATGGGGACGGTACTGTAACTCAGTAGTAGGTTCCAGTGAGGCAGGACTGGCCCCTGGGTCTTCTGGAGTGTGGGAATGTAGAGGCCATCCTGGCCCTTACATGCTCTAAAGCATGAGCCTGGGCACGTGGGAGCCACCCTGAAGCCTGGGAGTAAGGAAGTTTGGCTGGTACTGCAGTGGACCTTGAACCTGGGTCCACGAAGTTGAGCGAAAGGTCTAGGGCCACAGGGGCCAGACTGATCCTCGGGACAGTTGGAAGTCTAGAGTAGCCTCCATCCTGTCTCTGTGGAAGCCAGCTTGCAGCCTGGAGTTATGTGGGACAGGTTGGTGCCGAGTTTCAATGGTGTAGGTCTGATGATAGCCGTCCAGGGCAAAGTCAGATACTCATTTCACCCTTCTTCTTTGATGTGGAAGGAATCTTGCTCCATGCTACCCGGCCTGGGCCTTGAGGGAGAAGTGATATGGGCATTTACGAAACCGTCTTTTCTATCTTCTTGACTGCATCTTTTCTTATTTCTAAATGTGTTGTGCCCAGGTGCCATAATATTTCACCTACATTCTTTAGCTCTTATGAAGGTATTTTTACACATGGATAGTTGTTCAAACTGATGTTTTGGTGAGAGAATGAGTGGTGAAAAGTACTATTTTACCATCTTGCTATTGTGTCTTTGTCCATTTTTTAATTGTTTAGTTATTATTGAGTTGTAAAAGTTCTTGATATGTTCTAGATCTTACATTTTTACCCAATATATGATATGCAAATATTTTCTACCATTCTGTGGGTATTACTTTTACCCACAGAATTGAAGATGGTATCATTTGATACACAATAATCTTGGTCTTGATGGTATCATTTGATACACAATTTTTTTTTAAGTTGAGTGAAAGGAATCCAATTTATTTAATTTTTCTTTTGTTGCATTGCATATTTATTTATTTATTTATTTTGAGACAGAGCCTAAAGCTGTCACCCTGGATAGAGTGCTATGGCATCACAGCTCACAGCAACCTCCAATTCCCGGGCTCAAGCGAGTCTCCTGCCTCTGCCTCATATTTATTGTTTTATCCAACAAGAAGCAATAACTTTATTAATGATAGAAACAGCAAAAATTTCAAACCAATCTGCAGTTACTCTTTTGAAACACCAAAAAAAAATCCTCATTGTTTTGATGGTTACATTTTTAGTTCTATAATAGCATTTCCAGTGTCATTACTGTTGTTCTTCAGAGCTGTGACTGCCTTTGCTCTTGACACATTCTCTTGTGACATGGCCAATTCTAAGTCCTTAACTTCCACACCTCTTGCTCCTCACTCTCCTCATGTTCAGTTTGGAGTGTGTGTGTTTTCTTGAATGTTTGAAATAGCTTCACCTTGAACTTTTGAATTTCTCAGCAGCTGTTAGCTGTGCCTACTGAGATAAATCCTCAATCTTGGCGTCACCAAAAACTATGTAGGTATCTGAAGCAGGGCTCTTGTAGACATCTGGTTTTGTGATGCCAAAGAGGGTATGCTTCTATTTCCAAATAGTGACTCTAGTAACCCCTGTAATTTGTCAAAGACCCAGTTTGGACATAGCCCCCCTCCCTTCTTTTCACTCCAACTCTGTTTTGCTTTACTGACCGGTTCTTCATTGATTTCAGCTGCTGCTGCCAGCGGCGCTTGCTGTGTGTCTCCCTGTGTGGAATCTTCTTCTCTAGCTTTGGTACTGATTCATCACTGTCAGATTCTGTCTCAGCCTTAGGCTGTGGCAACTCCTGCTCTGTAGCAGGGATGGTTTCTGTGGCTTCACCAGGTATGTTGTGCAGAAACGTGGAACCAAGATCTAGTATTATTTTCAAGACACAAAGGACAAATCCATGGTCATGGTCATTACCTTTTATGTTCTCCACTGAGTTTTATAGTTTTAGCTTTTAAATTTAGGTTTGTTCTATTTAAATTTTTTTTTTTAATCTGTCCCTATGTACTTAATACAGACTATGCTTTGCATTCGTGGCCCCAAATGATCATTTCTGTTTAGCTGAGCTGGGTCACATGTCTTATCTTGCTCCCAGCTTTTAAGCCCCAACAAATGGCCAGCACACTAGGCATGGAAAGTGTATAATTTCTTGTAACTTCTGGGGTAGAACCTGTCTTTCATCAAATTTATGCGAGGGGGCTTTTCCAGGAGACAGGCTAGCAGGTGCCGTTGAGGTGTGCTGTGCCACTTCTGCTCCTGCCTTGCCGCTGTTGACTTCTGTTCCTGTCTCCCCACAGCCACAGGATGGCTTTCAAAGATACCAGAAAAACACTCATTGCGTCAGAGATGGTGATTCTCCAAGTTAGAATTACTTTCAGAGTTGCAAGGGAAGGTAGAGGCCCTGGCAAAGTTGTGTGCTGACTTGATCGGAGGCACAAAGGAAAAGAATCTCAAAGTGATAAGACCAGTTCAGATGCCCACCAAGACTTTGAGAATCACTTCACCTTTGATGAAGGTTCTAAGACTTGGGATCGCTTCCAGATGAGAATTCACAAGCAACTCACAGAGGTGAACATTTATGCAGATGCATAAATCCACTGTTTTAGTAATTTGGTTACCAATACACACACACATACACACACAAACTTACACCAGGGAAAAATTCCTCAAACGTGAGAAAGAGGTTCAGGCTGTTTATATCTATAAACAGCTAATGGGACTCAGGACTTAATGTTGGGGAGTGAAATCTTTGAAAGACTTGACAGAGAAGTGAGTTAGCAAAGGAGAAAGATTGGAACAAATCTTTAAAAGGATAGTGTTACAAAAAAAAAAGGAAAATCATATTTTGAGAAGGGAGTACTAAAGAAGAGAAGAGAATTAGTTCTGCTGAAAGATCAAGTGAGATGAAGTCTAAAAACTCCATTTGAATATGAATGCATGAAATTACCACTGACTTTTCCAAAAGTTCTTATGATGAAGATGTTCAATTAGAAAAACTTGCATGAGCGAATATTGGATAAAAGAAAGAGAATGTGTAAGTAACTCTTTCAAGACTTTTTAAAAATGTATTTGATGTTAATATGAGGGTACAGATGATTAGGTTACATTGTTTGTGTTTGTTAAGTAGAACCTAAGTTGTAGTTGTGCCAGTCACCCGGGGGGTGTGTCATATACCCTTACATTGTGCCCATTGATGAGAACACATCAATCTCTTCTCTTTCCTCCCCTATCCCTTTCCCCCACTTGAGTTTTATTGTGTTTTTCCTTTGTGTGGGTGTGATTAGTTCATCTACTTGTTTCACATTAGTATTGAGTATACTTCATTCTTGCTTTTCCATTCTTGTGAAATATAACTATGTAGAATGTTCCCCAACTCCATCAGAATTAATACAAAAGAAGTAAAGTTTCCATCTTTTTTTTTCCCTTTGTTCAAAGAGAAAGTTTAGAGCACTTCCAAAGAGTTAGAAGTGGGTCCCCTTCATGAACAAGAGAAGATGAGAGAGATGGTCTCCATCCTTTTTATGGCTAAATAGTATTCCATGGTATACATATACCACAGTTTATAAATCCATTTATGTGTAGATGGGCACTTGGGTTGATTTCACATCTTGATGATTATGAATTCAGCTTTGATAAAAAACATTCTGGTGCATATATCTTTATATTAAAATGATTTTCTTTTCTTCTGAGTAGATGCCTAGTTATGAGATTGAAGGATCAAATGGAATATCTGCTTTTAGTTCTTTGAGGATTCTCCATACTTCTTTCCAAAGATGCTGCATTATTTTACAATCCCACCAACAGTGTAAAATATTCCCATTTCTCCACTCCCTCATGAGCATCTGTAGTTTTGGGGCTTTGTGTTATATGCTCTTCTCACTGAGGTTATGTGATATTTCAATGTGGTTTTGATTTGCATTTCTCTGATAATTTGGGAAGATGAGCATTTTTTCATGTGTTTGTCGGCCAACACAAAAGCAAATTAGGAGAGGATATACTTTTTGTTTCCTATAAGATAGGACAAGGAATAGTTCAAGTTTCTTTGGAAGTCAGAAGTAGAGACAATTAATAGTTTAGAATGTGGAAGGACTAGAGTAAGATAGAGCCAAAAAATGGTTGGGTATATCTGTGCATACTTTTGTAGGTTTAGTGACAGAAAATTGAGACAGTTCCTATCCACTGACTTGTATTTTCTCTCTAAAGTAAGAAGAAATCTTCTGCTGTTAGTCTATGTAAGTGTGAAAGCTAGTAGGAAAGACTGTTGCTAAGAAGATGGCAATTAGGAGAGTAATTTTATTAAAAATACAGAAAATTAGATTGCTAGAGAAGGATGAGGTTCAAAAGGATTATAAATCATAACTTGAGTGATGCTCCTCTCTGAATTTTTGCCTGCATCATGCAGATGCTGAAACACAAATATGAAGAAAGCAAATATTTGAATTTTCCCTAATGGAGCCATCACAGAGATGGAAAGCCAATGGAGTCCTTTCATTCACTTGCTGAACATTTATTGGACATCTACATCATGTCAGAAATATTTTAGAGACTGAAAATACAGTGCATATGAAACAGACAAAATGTCTGCATTATTGGAATTAACACTTATTAAACAGGAAACAAGGAGTTGTCAATTTTGTGAGGAAGGAGGTGAAGATAGGAAGGGGTAGCGCATCCTTAGTGGAAGAGTCACTGGACTGGAACTTCTGAAGAAGGACTTAAAAATTTCCCAGTGAGAATAGTGAGGAAGGAATTTGTGTGAAGGGGAATGCAATTACTTTGCTAACAACTTCTTCAGTGAATGAGATGGACAGATCAGGAGAAGAGAACAAAGAAAATGAGAGATAAAAGTGAAATGTTGTATATCTTAATGAGGTAGGAATTTTTTTCATATTATATTCAGGTGGCTTCTCATACAGCTTGCCTATAGGGAGAGAATATGCTTGGAAAGTGAATATGGATGTTGAATATAATTTTGTCTCTCACTATAAATTAAGAAATTTATATATTTCTTAATATTTTATATATTAGTCTTTTGTGAATATTGTCAGAATAAACCAGAAACCCTAGAGGATCATTTCGGGAACACTGGAAGATTCAAGCATAGATATGATATAAGCCAATTCTGGATTTACTTTTATTACTGAAAATAGCACTATTAGCACTGAATATATCTATACTGTAAGAATCTCTACTATAGAAATAACTCCATTATCCAGAAAATAAATTGTATTTTCCTCATGTTTCTTGCCTAGCAATCTGTGAAGCTTAGAGGGCAGAAATTATGTCTTATTTTGTATTATATCAACAGCATCTAGAGCAGTGTCAGGTATGTGTTAATCAAATATTGAATAGTTTTTGAAATGAACAATTATTCAAATGCTGAAACTGCCGAAAAAGAAAGCCGTTTAATGGAACAATATTATAATACTCATAGACTCTAATAAAGTCTATGTAGCAAGGGCTCAGGGCAGGTTGTATTACTTAGAAGGTCTCCGTGGCTGGTTCCACTACATGTGAGCAACATGTAGAAGGATGTGGCATATCTGTGTGACAGATCGTGTCATTAGTCCTTTTCCAGGATGGAGGCTTTAGATTTGTGCAATGGTTTGACCCCTTGCCTCTTGAAATGTTGTGGAGTGGGTGGGCACCCTGACAACATGCCTGGTTATTTCAGTAGATAGCCTAAAACTGTTACTGTTGTTCTTGTTGTCTAAGGGCAAATTTAAAGGGCAGGCTTAGTACAGATCCTGTCTCATATAGTATGTGTTTAGAACAGTACACTCAACATATATGAATTATTTTGATAAATCAAGCAGGAAACACTAAATTTTTTTCCAATATCTTGAGTTTTTCATCTGTATTATAATAAAATGGACACTTTCCATTACAAGAAAAAAGATATTTGTAAGGGGTATTTTCAGATCAAAACACTTTTTTCCCTGACTCCAAGTAAATTGTGGAGAGAGAACAGTGTTTATTTGTTTTTTTAAAGTCAATTCATAGATTATTGAATTTTTCTTGGTATTTATTTCTACTGATTATCTTATCAAATACTCTTCTTTTTCTTTTTCTTTTTTTTCTTTTTTGAGACAGAGTCTCACTATGTCACCCTTGGTAGAGTGCTGTAGCATCACTGCTCACAGCAACTCAGACTCTTGGGCTTAAGTCATTCTCTTTGCCTCAGCCTCTGAAGTGGCTGACACTACAGGCGCCCACCACAACACCCAGTTATTTTGTTGTTGTTATTGTTGTTGTCATTGTTGTCATTGTTGTTTGGCAGGCCCTGACTGGATTTGAACCCACCAGCTCCGGAGTATGTGGCTGGCACCCTAGCCACTTTGCACCGAGCCTTAGCAAATACTTTCTTAGTTAAATTAAGGCAAACATAAAACTCTATGTAACACAGGAAATTGAGCAGAGAACTGGAAATTGTCTTCCTAAAACATGAAGTCACATAAAGATACATGCTGACATTTTTACTTCTCAAGTGTGAAAAAGACAAGTAGAGTTCTCAGGAACTGAACTGAGTTTATAGTTCCAGGACTGGAAACACTGAGATCCAAATCTGAGATATAATGAAAAAGGAAAAAACAAAAAAGGAAATGTTAGGAACATAGGAATCAGAGCCAGTGGACAAGGCAAAGTCAGAATTCAGTTAAGCAGACAAGAATTATGAGATCCACCCACTTTAGAACTGACATAAATGAACAATTATGGAAAAGGATGATTATCATTCCTACCTTCAGAAAAGATACTGTCTAGCTTAGAGGTAAAGGTGAAGGGCCAAAATTGAGCCATATGAAACTATTAAGGGACTACCAAGTGGCAATCAGTAAAATAATAAAAGTGAGTATACCATGAGCTCAAAGAAGGGATAAAAATATGTTTAAGTTGAAAATCAATGCCGAGAGTGAAGATAGGCCAGATGCCTAACTATAAACATGTAGGATTAGTGCAAAAAGAAGCTTGCACGATTTTGCAAAGTAATTTTTTTTTGCCATTAGTGAAATAATTTCCCTGGATGCTCTTAGAAAAACACAGCAGAACTGGCTATCTTAACCCAGGCAGTCTACTTTCAATAAAATTGTTTTGAGGTTTTGTTGAATGATCACCCAATCACCATTATAAAACATTCTTGCCCCCTCCTTTTCTAGGCAGGGCTATCACAATCCTAAATAAGATGAACTACTCTTACTATGCAAATGACAATTTACCAGTGATTTATGAAATAAGAATTATGTACTCTTGTCTTAAAACATAAATTTTAGTCTTTGTTATTTTTTGCTCCATTGCAAATTTCTTTATATTTTCTCCTCTGGAATATTCCTGAATTTGATTTATCTAATACTTTCAAAAATTCATATTAAAAACAAATGAGTAGATACTAGGCATATCTCATAAAACATGTTTGGAGAATAAGTTTTGATGGAGAAAAAACCTTTTGGTCAACCTTGCAATTGGTTTTCAAAGGTCATATTTTTCAACCCAAACTCGATTAGTCTTGAAAATGTGAGTTAGTCATCTCCATCTAATTCCCAACACATCCTGATCCAGCAGCATGTGGAGCTGGTAATAGGTGTGTGGAAAATAGCAAATATACCTTTGATTTCTTCTTCCCCATTCTACTCAATGACATCTTCATGCTACTTGATGAAGAATTAATCTATGAAGAATTTGATCCTTTGAAGAAAATTCCAGTGACTACTGAAGTAAATGATTGATGTCATGTTGGAAGGATAATCAGTGTTTATTTATACCTTAAGGTAGATGTTGTAATGTACTTTTATTTTGCTTTTTAAAAAGAATAAATAAATGAAAAACCATTGTATAAATTATAACACAAAATCTTCAAACTCAGAATAAATCATTATTATTATTTTGCATTTAGGTTATTTTAAAATGGCTCTTAGTAATTTTTCTAAAATAGTCACTTTCATGTCTTATACTCAGATAGTCCCAGGGACACCGCCAAATCACTTAAGTATGATTTACCGTATCTTAACATTTTGAGATCAGGAACGTTCAAATGAGAAGGAAGCTATGCTATAAATTAGACTCATCATACTTTCTGAAAAAGAGGTTCTTTTTGGTGAACTGTACTAATAATGGTGTTTTATAATTAAAACAGCATTTTTCCCTACTCATTGAATCAAATTCCCCTCATAAGATAAATCTGTAATGGTTAAAAAAAAGCTAAGAGTTCTTTCTGATACAAAATACAGAGAATTTTCTAAGTCAAGGTGCTTAATAAAGTAAAAACAAAGGAGTTTCTTATTAATGGTTCCACTAACAGTTTTACAAAGGCTGAAGATAGACTCTAACCCTGGGAAGCTGCAGTCCACTTGTTTCTCCTCTCTCTCTGCCCTGCTAAAGACACATGTGTCTGGACAAAAGGCCCAGAAACAGCAATCGTATGAGATGGTCCCTAACTCAGGCGTTAGTGCAATGAGATGATTGAGAAGAACAACATGCTCCACAGATGTGGAAACCATATAATTCTGAGCTTCCTCCAGGAAAGAATGAGCTTTGATAGGCTGAAACTAAAGCTTTTCTAAAGGTATAAAGTAACCATGAATTTCTTATTACTGTGGACAGCTATTTCAGATATCCACAGCCAATTTAAGCATGGTGGTTAACAGCTGCTCATAATACTGTTGCCTTATAATACAAACACTGTTTAGCAAGAGTGAAAGGTACATTCCTCATCCTTTCTTTTTCTTTAAGTTATAATCATGCTGTTTTTGCTTAGTATACAAGTTTTGCTTGTGTTTGACTTGTGGAGATTTGAACACTTAGATATACATGTCTTTTATAAAGAATTTAAAGAAATACTGCATTTTTCTTTTATAAAAGTTTGAATTTTCCCTCAAAATTGCATTTGTGTTGTGTGAATTTCTAGAAATTCAAAACAAATTTGTATTGTTTACAAAGTGCACACAGTTAGCTTTCTAATTTTGCTTAATTCAGCTAAGAGAAACAATTTTGATTGTATAGGTCACTATACACAGAAATACAGCCCACATAAATTATAATTATTAAATTATAATGATAATTTCAATTATTATCATTAATAGAGTTTGGTTCAAAAAGAAAAGTAACTACAATGGAAATGGAAGTACTTTTATATATTCTGTTAAAAAGTCTATTTTTTAAAGTGTTACATAAAATCTTGAATGCCTGCATCCACAGCCTTTTGTTCTTTTGATGCAGTGAAAACTTTTACAGTAAGTATCCTAATTTCTGGTGTCATTTGATCTGTGAAATTGGTTTCAATTTAAGAAATTTCAATGTCATATGCTACTAAAAATATTAGTATTTTAAATTGCACATGAATTTTATGGCCACCCAGTATAACAAGTCTTATATATAATGTTTTGTATATTTTACTCAATAAAGATCTACAGAAGATGATGATGATGATGGTGGTGGTAGATGCTTTTTATAATTCTCATGTGATGTTCTAGAAATAGAAATCATGCAATGCACTACCAATATGAGTTATTTTTCTCTTCAACACATTAATCTTTCAATGTGCAAATGAATTTCCTTTGTTTCCGGGGACAATTTGTACCAGTGATGATGATACGTTGAAAATGTACTTGTATACTTAAATAGATGGCTAAGTCTACTTGTTACCTTACTAATCATTTTATAAAAAGTAGCTTAATTAATCACCTTTACATCCAACTGAGAGAAACTTATGAGAATTGGCCCTTTATATACAGTATGCACTGTATGTCTTTTACTTGGGAGCCTTATTTTGGGAACATAGATTAATGAAATTATTATTACATTTCTTTGAATAATCATATTTCTGCATCACAAAGACTATTATTATTTCACAAAGTAACAATTACAAACTATGTAGGTATAAATTAAACAATGAAAACTTAGATTCACTACCCACACATTTTCAAAAGTGCATTTTGGGTTGTTTTTTTTTATTGTTTCTTGAGGGAGAAGACATAAAATGTAAGGAAGAATGCCTTTAAAATATTTTAACCATGATGGTTAATGGCAAGCATAGGACATTGACAAATGTTTTGGTATGATAATTTAAAAAATCATTCTTTTTTAAATTAATATGAATGTGTTTACTTTACAAAAATGTCAATATATATCAGTATTATTAAAAGTTGCTTGTACTTCTTCAAAAACAACTTACTATTTATCTTGCATAATATTTAGTTTGGGGTTAGATACTACAAACTAATACTACTTCTAACATTAAACTTCTAACCCACTTCAAAATCAATGCTGAATCTCAGAAATAAAATTCAGCTATGTTTTTAGAATTTTTTAGTTTTTCTAAAGTATATCAGTAATTAAAGTATTATCTCTTACTGAAATGTAAATTTTTCATGACTAATTTTTTTATTAAGTCACATATACATAGATCACGAATACATTTATGCCTTTGTGGGATTCAATGTGTTGATTATTTGTACAAATTGGAGTGCTTTCAACCTACCAATTAACATAGCTTTCACCTCATTTACTTAATTATAAAATTAAGACATTTGTGTTCTATACTTGATAGTTTTGACTTGTACCCTTGCAATATGCTTCATAGGTGAGGTCCTGCCATTAACCCTCCCTCTATTGAACCACCTCTACCCTTCCCCTCTCCCTCCCCTTCCTTCCTTCATCCTGGGCTATAGTTGTGATTCATCTCTCATATGAAAATGTGAGTGATTATAAATTGGTTTCATAGTAGTACTGAGTCCATTAGATATTTTTTGGATTTTTTTTTCCATTCGTGAGATACTTTACAAAGAAGAATATTTTCCAGCTCCATCCAAGTAAACATAATAGAAGTAAAGTCTCCAACTTTTTTTAATGCTGCATAGTATTCCATGGTATAAATATACCATAATTTATTAACCCATTTATGGGTCAATGGGCACTTGGGCTTCTCCAATGAGTTGGCAATTTTGAATTGAGCTGCAGTGAAATTCTGTTGAAAATATCTTTGTTGCCAAAATATCTTTTTTGGTCTTTTGGATAGACACCCAGTAGAGGTATTGCAGGATCAAACAACAGGTCTATAGAGGTATTGCAGGATTAAACAACAGTTCTATACTGAGATCCTTGAGCATTCTCCAAACTTCCTTCCAAAAGGAACATACTAGCTGACATTCCCACCAGCATTCAGAAGTGCTCCCTTTTCTCCACATCCATGCCAAAATCTGTAGTTTGGGGATTTTGTGATGTGGGCACTCTTACTGGAGTTAGATGATATCTCAAAGTGGTTTTGGTTTACATTTCTCTGATGATTAAAAATGATGAGCATTTTTTCATATGTCTGTAGATCATGCACCTGTCTTCTTCAGAGAAGCTTCTGTTTATGTATCTTGCCCACAATGAAATGGGATCACTTGTTCTTTTTTTTTTTTTTTTTTTTTTGGGGAAAGCAAAAATGAATTTATTTGGTCCGGTATCCCGCCAGTGAGAAATAGCGGTTTGGAATTAATGTTTAGTAACAGTTTAGTACATAGTATTAAAAAAGATTTAAATGATATTATTCATTTGTTTATAAATTACTTAGGGAGAGTATAGTGATTCAAGCAAAATTATATTCAAATATCACCACCAAGTCAAGGAATCATTTTTCCGTGCAAGTTGAGAAGGATAATATTTTTAAATGGCATGGTCCTATGTTTTTCTCAAAAATATGTACCATGGTCATAATTTTACTCTGATCTGTCATCTATTTTTTTTTATTTTTAAATACATGCATTTTATTATTCTTCATTACATTATTTCTCCCCTTCCACCCCCCCAGTGGTAACACAGAATTTATTTACAGAAAAAAATACAGAAAACACTAAAGCTCCTGGTAGAGGGAGAGAACTCAAGTGGGGAGAGAGAAGCTCTCTCTGTTTCTCTCCCGGTCTTTCCCTGTCTCCTTTAGGACTTTAGTCTCAGGGTATATATAGGTGTATGGGTTCCTAGGCCAGGAAACGAATGAATACAGTCCCTTCCACCAGGGGCAAGGTGAATGAATGTATCAATGAATGAACACAGTCCATTCATGGAATTGAGACCTAGGAAATTCACAGGATCACTTGTTCTTTTCTTGTTAATAAGTTTGAATTTTCTGTAGACACTTGTTATTAGGCCTTTGTCAGAAATATAGCCTGCAAAAATTCTCTCCCATTCTGAGGGCTGTCTATTTGTTTTACTTAGTGTGTTCTTGGCAGTGCAGAAGCTTTTAAATTTGATCCCAGTAATGTATTTTTGATGTTGCTTCACATGCCGGGGGGGGGGGGGTGTGCTCCTTATAAAATATTTGCCCAGGCCAATTTCTTCAAATGTTCCCATGTACTTTCTTCTAGTATTTTTATAGTTTCATGTCATGAGTTAAAGTCCTTTATCCAGTAAGAGTCAATTTTTGTTAGCGGAGAAAGGTGTGGGTCTAGTTTCAGTCTTCTACAAGTCACCAGCCAATTCTCCTAGCATCATTTGTTAAATAGGGAATCTTTCCCCCAGTTTATATTTTTGATAGGCTTATCAAAGATCAAATGATGATAAGTCTCTGGGTTCATCTCTTGGTTTTTGATTCTGTTCCACACATCTACCTCTCTATTTTTGTGCCAGTACCATACTGTTTTGATCACTATAGACTTATAGTATAGTCTGAAGTCTTATAGCATGATTCCTCTTGATTTGTTTTTATTTCTGAGTAATGTCTTGGCTATTCAAGGTTTTTTCTGTTTCCATATAAAACGAAGTACTAATTTTTCCAGATCTTTAAGGTATGATAGAGGAGCTTTAATAGGGATTGCATGAAATCTGTAGATTGCTTTGGATCATATAGACATTTTAACAATGTTGATTCTTCCCAGCCATGAGCATGGTATATTTTTCCATTTGTTAACATCTTCAGCTATTTCTTTTCAGAGTTTCATAGTTCTCTTTATAGAGATCTTTCACATCCTTTCTTAGGTACACTCACAGGTATTTCATCTTCTTTGGCACTATTGTAAAGTGCCAAGGGAATAGAGTCCTTGATTGTTTTTTCACCTTGATTATTGTTGGTATATAAAAAGGCTACAGATTTGTGAGGATTGATTTTGTATTCTGAGATGTTGCTGCATTCCTTGATCACTTCTAGGAGTTTTGTAGTTGAGTCCTTGCGGTTTTCCAGATATACAATCATATCATCTGCAGAGTGATAGTTTGATCTCCTCTGACCCTATATGAATACCCTTGATTGCCTTTTCTTGCCTGATTGTGGTGGCCAAGACTTCCATTACAATGTTAAAAAGCAGTAGAGACAATGGGCAATCTTGTCTGGTTCCTGGTATGAGTGGAAATAATTTCAATTTTACTCCATTCAATACAATATTGGCCGTGGGTTTGATGCAGACGGCCTCTATCAGTTTAAGAAATGTTCCTTCTATACCTATTTGCTTAAGTGTTCTGATCAAGAAAGGATTCTAGATATTATCAAAAGCTTTTTCTGCATCAGTTGAGAGAATGATATGCTCTTTGTTTTTTATTTTGTTTATGTGATGTATTATATTTATAGATTTACATATATTGAACCATCCTTGGAACCCTGGGAAAAAACCCACCTGGTCATGGTGTATAATTTGTTTGATGTGTTGCTGGATTCTGTTTGCCAGGATTTTTTTGAACAGTTTACATCAGTATTGATTAGAGATATTGGTCTATAATTTTCTTTTCTTGTTGAGTCTTTTGCTGGTTTGGGGATCAAGGTGATATTTGCTTCATAGAATGTGTTGGAAAGTAGTCTTTCTTTTTCTATGTTTTGGAAAAGGTTAAGTAATATCCTCTTTAAAGGCTTAGGAGAATTCTAATATGAAGCCATCTGGTCCCAGGCTTTTCTTTCTGGGGATATTTGTTATACTTGATGCTATTTCAGAACTTGATATAGGCTTGTTCAACATTTCCACTTCATTCTGGCTAAGTTTAGGGGGTGGTATGTTTCCAAGTATTTGTCTTTTTGCTTCATTTTCATACTTCTGAGAATAGAGTTTTTTGTATTATTCCTTAAGGATTTTTTGAATTTCTGAGGAGTCTGTTGTTATTTGGCCTTTATCATTTCTGATTGATGAAAGTAGGGATTTTACTGTTTTATTTTTGGTTAGGTTAGCCAAAGGTTTCTCTATTTTATTGAACTTTTCAAAAAACCAACTTTTTGATTGATTGATCTGTTGTATAATTCTTTTATTTTCAATTTCATTTAATTCTGCTCCTTCCCATTACCATACAACCAGGGTACCACCCTAGAGGGTCCTTGGGTGGTTGGACCAGATTAGGAGTTGCCAACCAATGACCCAGTCAGAACCAATTCTCAAGCGGGAGAGTTCAAAAGGTCTCTAGCAATTAGATATCAGAGGTCTACTGGCTGCTTAATTGTGGCTGCTCCTGTGCTCTTTGGAGACAGAAAGGCCCACCCAGGGCAGCGCCTCTGGTTCAGTGAGTAGGGCGCCGGCCCCATATACTGAGGGTGGCAGGTTCAAACCCAGCCCTGGCCAAACTGCAACAAAAATAGCCAGATGTTGTGGCAGGCACCTGTAGTCCCATCTACTCAGGAGGCTGGGGCAGGAGAATCACCTAAACCCAAGATCTGGAGGTTGCTGTGAGCTGTGAACCAACAGCACTCTATTGAGGGCAATGAAATAAGAGTCTGTCTCAAAAAAAAAGAAAGAAAGAAAATAAAGGCCGAACCAGTACCAGAGTTTGACCAGGGTGCTGGTGTCTCTTTCCCTACCTTGCACAACTTTCATGCCCAGTCACTGGTAACCCCATGGAGTGGTCCTTTTCCTTCCAATAAGCAGATGTGCCAAGGCTTTGCACCTGCCAGAGTTAAAGGAGATTCAATGCCTCCTTGGTCTGCCCACCACCCTCTGCCTCCAGCCAGCTGTGGGAACTGAGGCCTGCCTGCCTTGGGTACTCAATAGCAACTGGGGAATGTTCCACCTGAGCTCAGTCCGAACTTGAGGATAACAAGTTAGAAAGTGATTTTCTCCCTCAGCCACTGCACCTTTGCCCCAGCCATTCTGCAGCACTGGTATCCCTATAGGACAAATTCTCGCTTCCTCTGACAGTCCTCAGAATTGCAGAGGTGTCACTCCAAGATTAGACCCCAGTGAGATCACTCTACTATTGCTGAATCTTCATGGGACATGTCCCTGTGCAGCTCCCAGGTGGCTTGCATGGCCAGGGAGGCGGCTGTAGCGGCAGCTCCGAAAGTGCAGGGCACATGGCAAGCGGTTCTGGCAGGGTAGGGCAGTCGATGGCTTCAGCAGGATGGAGCACAGAGCACACGACTCTGGCAGGGCAGTGCACACAGCGACCAGCTCTGGCAAGGTAGGGTGTGGAGAGTGAGCCTCCAGCAGGGTGAAGCAAGGGGCAAGCCTCCTCCTGCAGCTGGTTTGCACTTTCGCAGAGTCAAGTCTGACAGCCTTATCGGCTGCAGTACTGCTGGGCTTACTGTTACAGTGTAAGTTTTCTACCACAGTCCTGTGGTTGGCCTTGTGGTGCCTGAACCTGGCAATGAACAGCAGACATTCTGGTCTCTGTAGCGGTTATGCTTTTGGACCATCAGGCGAGTGGGGGAAGGGTGGACTGGAAGTTCAAAATGGCAGGGAAAACATATTTAACTTTCATGCCTGGCAAGAGAATGCTCAGGGTCACAACAGGGTCCCTCTGGAGTAGTCCCCACTTCCTGCAACTCTCTCCTGTGGGGTGAGACAAGAGGTCCTCAGTTCACCTTGCCTGTAGAAAACCTACAGCGAGCAAAAAAAGAAACTCTCTTTGGAAGGAGATGGACACTTTTCCTTTGGGATGAGTTTTGTATCTGAAATTTGCTTTCTTAGAGTCACAGCTTGCCTCAATAGAGTTAACTGCAGTTATCACTCTTCTTTCACAGCTCGACTCCCAGTCTTCAGCTTTATTGGGTACTTTCTGGTCATTATCCTTCCCTCTGGGTGGAACCTTCTGTCGAAAGCTGGTTGCAGTCGGCCATCTTGCCCCTCCTCCCCTGCTCATGATTAAATTTTTATACAAATTGTAAAACTATTTAGAACTATGAAAAATTGTCTTTCTGTCTTTCTTTCTTCCTTCCTTCGTTCCTTCTTCCTTTTTTCCTTCCTTCCTTCCCTTCTTTCTTTCTTTTTCTTTTCTTTTCCTCTTTCTTTTGATAAACAGGTGTATATACATTTATTCCTTTCTAGGAACAATATTTTTAAAAAGAATTGCCTTCTGTCCTTCCTCAAAAAAGACAAAGATTGACAGACATACATCAAGATATATGTACAACATAATGGACCCCATCCTAAAGAAGCAACTGCAATAGCCCTAAGGGATACAGAATTAGAATTATAAAAATCATAGTGAAGTTTTTTTGCTGTAAAGAGTGAAAATTTTCTTTCGGTTGATTCTTCTGCAAGGCTGTGTACCTAGAAAGATATGTAGAAGATAAAAAATTGGTAGAGAAGTTCATTGTCAGCATATGTAGCTATGCATTAGTAAAGATAACAGGATGAGAAACTGTTAGGATGCCTACCTCAGTATTTCTTCATATGGATTCATTTCTTTTCAAAAAATACTAAATTCATGAATAACAAGCAATTCCAAACCTAGTAAATATTTACAACTGTGTCTAAATATACAAAGCTTCCATATTTTTTCTCTAATAAACAAAGAAAACAAAGCCTTCACAAGGTAATAAATTTAAACACTAAAAAAAGGTCATGATGAAAAATGTGCCCTTTCCACAATAATAATATAATACTGATAACTGATCTTTACATAACATGGTACTTAGTATAAACCGGACACTAATTTAAGTCTTCTACACATATATATGTACATTAATTATCACAACATCACTATATGAGAGATATGATTATCATTTTCACTTTAAAGATGAGAAAACTGAAGCAAAATAAAATTAAGTAGTATTTTCAAAGATGCACAGTTTTCAAGGGACAGAGCACCAGGTTTCATAATTGATGCTCTCACTCCAGAGTCTGTAGTCATTGTTATTACTCTGTTTAATCTCTCTCTAGCTGAGTATTATATTCCTGATATAATCAGTAAATTTTTCCAACAGAAAGAATCACTGTATCTTTTGTAATTTACATGTGTAAAAAGAATCTGAATATTTTCAAGTAGAGGACTAGGTAGTGTAAGGACATGGTATGTAAGTTACATGTGTGTCTATGAATGTGTGTGCATTTCATTGTAATGCAATTTATTTACTCATGGGGTTTACCTTTCTCTTTATGGAAATCACTCTTCTATTCATTTTACTAGTAGAAGGAATGGATATGAAAACATTAAATGGTCCCCAAATTCTTTTGCATTGTCTGTTCACATATATCCCTTAGGGCCTGCTTTAAGCTCCTCTCCTGCTTCACTGTGGCTATACTCTGTAAGACTCTGGTTGCATGATAAGGTTGCATTTAAAAATGGAGACATGGTGAGTATTCTGGGCAGAGGAAGGGAAGGAGTAGAAGAAGACAGTGACAGATAAGAAGCAGCAAAACACTGTGATGGTTGTTTAAATTATATGGCTTCCAGTAATAGCCACACATTGTAGAAATAAAGGGCTTTAAAATACTGACTGGGTCTTCATTTATTTCTTAATTAACAAGGTGTATATGGTGTTTGCATGGAGGCCATTTCAATTTCCTCCTAATTTAAGATGAAGCTGTGACAGATAGTTCAGTTTCAATCAATGTGGCTTCTTCCTTGATCCCTTTACATCTAAGCAATACATACTGCTATTTCAAAGACAAAAATTAAATGGTAATAGTGAAATCTTCATAAGAAATTATAATCTATTTGTTTTCTTTGTAAATGAATCCAGATCTGAACATTTTCCAGATTTTCTTTGTTTTCAGACCTAGATATCAGCAATAAATTGTTAATTTTATTTGAGTACAGATTGTCTTTTGTCTGATATAGATCTTGAATGTTGCTTTGGATTGCACTTTCAATATCTCAATAAATATCCCAAATTATGAAAACCCAACAAATATAAGTGTAATTACATAGGCGCACTGCCTACTTAGGTGGGTGGAAATTTATATTTCTTTGATCCTTCTTTTTAACAAAAGAATAAGAGCTGTATAAGTATTGTCCCCCCTAAATCAAGTTAACCAATGGGCATTCCATATGTCTTAAGCATTGTAAGGAATACTAAAATATAAACACTTTACATTTCTAATCAGAAAGCCAGGAGAAATAAACCTTTCAAATATTGAAAAATTGGCTTGGTGCTTGTAGCTCAGCAGCTAGGGCACCAGCCACATATACTGCAGCTGGTGGGTTCAAATCCAGCCTGGATCTGCTAACCAATAATGACAACTACAGCAAAAAATAGCTAGGTGCATGGCCAGTGCCTGTAGTCCCAGCTCCTTGGGAGGCTGAGGCAAGTGAATTGCTTAGGCCCAAGAGTTTGAGGTTTCTGTAAGCTGTGACGCTGGGACCCTCTACCAAGGGTGACAGGGTGAGACTCTGTCTCAAAAATACATAAATAAATAAAATATTTTAATAGAAGACAATATATTATTAACTAAACAGTGATTGTTGTAAATGTAAGTACTATTGGAAAATGGAGAGTTTGAAATATCCCTAAGGATGAATGATTAATAAAGTTTTCAATGAAGATATCATTACAGGACAAATATGACACACTGCAGAATGATAAGGAAGAGACTTCACAGCAACAAGGGTGTGGTGGAAACATGGTTCTGGGGCAGTGGGAGGGGAAAACAAGTGAAAAAGGGACAATGTCATGGGTCATATTATAGAATAGTGTGATACAAAATATTGCAAAGGACTAAATGTTGGTGTCCCTTCAAAATCCCTATGTTGAAGCTTAACTCCCAAAGTGATGATATTTGGAGACAGAGGCTTTGGAAGATAATTAGGTCATGAGGATGGAGTCTTCATGCTGACTTTAGCACCCTTTTAATGAGACACTACAGAGTTTGCTTCCTCGCTCCCTGTTCTCTACTGAGTGAGGATCCAAGGAAGAGACAGCTATATATAAAACCAGGATTGGGCCCTAATCAGACACTGAATGTGCCCAAACTTTAATCTTGAACTTGTCAGCCTATCAACAAATATTTGTTGTTTAAACCACACAATTTATTCTAATTTGTTTTAGTAGTCCAAACTAAGACAAGCCTGGAGAGAATCAACAATGGACTGCCTCGACAGCATAACATTCAATGAACTTTTATTCCTAAACTTCTGAGCAAAAAAAAAAAGAAAAAGAAAGTGATATTTTGAAGTTCTTTGCTTATTTCAAGGAAGATTATTTTGTTTGCTGCCTTATAGATTTAGCTTTATCAAGTTACTATTAACGTTATATATATATAATCGTTTGGGATTCCTTGCTGGTACAAGGAACCAGGCTATGTCAATTGCATTTGTTAGGTAAAATCTTTCTCATAATTGTGTCCTGCCCCCAAAAGCTGTGTCACACACCCTGACACCTCCGAGCTCTACCTTCTTCCTTTTCTCTGCTCTCTCCTTCCCCTACCCACTATCATGTACTAAGTCATTAGTTGTCCCCATATGAGATTGAGTACATAGGATTCTTACTTCTCCATTCTTGTGATGCTTTAGTAATAATAATGTGTTCTACTTAAATCCAGGTTAATACAACAGATGTAAAGTCTCCATCTTTTTTAATGGCTGAATAGTATTCTATGGTATACCTATACCACAGTTTGTCGATCCATTCCTGGTTGGTGGCCATTCAGCCTGTTTCCACATTTTGGCAATTGTAAATTGAGCTGTGACAAATAGTCTAGTACAAGTGTACTTGTGGTAAAAGAATTTTTTTTCTTCTGGGCAGATGCCCCATAATGGGATTGCAGAATCAAATTGCAGGTCTAGTTTGAGCTCCTTGAGGTTTCTCCATACTTCCTTCTAAAAAGGTTGTATTAGTTTGCAATCCCACCAGCAGTGTTAAAGTGTTCCTTTCTCTCCACATCCACTCTAGCACCTGCAGTTTTGAGATTTTGTGATGTGGGATGTTCTCACTGGGATTATATGATATCTTAGGGTGGTTTGGATTAGCATTTCTCTAATAATTAGGGAAAATGAGCACTTTTTTCATATGTTTATTAGCCATTCATCTGTTTTCTTTAAAAAAGGTTCTATTCATCTCTCTTACCCATTGATATAAGGGATTGTTGGCTTTTTTCATGTTGATTAATTTGAGTTCTCTGTAGATCCTAGTTATCAAGCTTTTGTCCAATTCAAAATTTTCAAATATCCTTTCCCTTTGTGTAAGTTGTCTATTTGCTTTGGTTGTTGTCTCCTTAGCTGTACAGAAGCTTTTCAGTTTAATCAAGGAAGTGACTCAACTAAAAAGGAGAACTTTAGTCCAATTTCACTAATGAATGTAGATGCAAAAATTCTCAACATAATCCAAGCCAATACATTACGGCTTCTCATCAAAAAAGTCATACATCATGATCAAGTAGGTTTCACCCCAAGGATGCAAGACCTGTATAACATATACAAGTCCATAAACATAATTCACTGTATCAACAGAAGCAAAAACAAAGACTGTAGGAGCTTCTCAACAGATGCAGAAAAAGCATTTGATAAAATCCAGCATCTTTTTCTAATTAGAACACTGAAGAGTATAGGCATAAGTGGCACATTTCCTAAACTGAACGAAGCTATCTATGACAAACCCACGGCTAATATTTACTGACTGGAGTAAATGTGAAAGCTTTTTCACTTAGAACTGGAACCAGAAAATGTTGTCCTCTATTGCCACTACTATTCAACATAGTGCTGGAAGTTCTAGCCAATACATTCAGGCGAGAGAAGGAAATAAAGAGCATCCAAATGGGACCAAAGGAAATCAAATTCTCCCTCTTTGCTGACAATATGATGTTTTTTACTTAAAGGACCAGAACTACACCACCACAAGTGTCCTGGAAGTTATCAAAAACTACAGTAATTTCTCGGGATATAAAATCAATGCCCACAAATCAGTAACCTTTGTATATATATATATATATATATATATATATATATGCCAATAACAGCCACGATGAGAAGCTAATTAAGAAAACAATCCCCTTCCCAGTAGTTTCAAGAAAATGAAATACCTAGGACTATACCTCACAACATAGGTGAAGGACTTCCATAAAGAAAATTATGAAACTCTAAGAAAAGTAATAGCAGAAGATATTAACAAACAGAAGAACATACCATGCAGATGGCTGGGAAGAATCGACATTGCTAAAATGTCCATACTTCCCAAAGCAATCTACGTATTCAATGCTATCCCTACTAAAATACCAACATCGTACTTTCAAGACTTGGAAAAAAGTAATTCTTCATTTTGTATGGAATCAGGAAAAAAATCCGTATAGGTAAGGTAGTTCTTAGTAATAAAAACAAAGTCAGGGGCATCAGCCTACCAGACTTTAGGCTGTACTTCAAGGTCATAGTGTTCAAACAGCATGGTATTGGCACAAAAATAGAGACATAGACTTTCTGGAACCAAATTGAAAACCAGGAGATGAAACTAACATCTTACTACCACCTTATCTTTTTTTTTTTTTTTTTTTTAATTTTTGTAAGACAGAATTTATTCACAGAAAAGAAAGAAAAGAATACAGAAAACATTAAGGCATCTGTTAGAGGGAGAAAATTCTAGTGGGGAGAGAGAAGCTCTTTCCATTTCTCTCCCAGTCTTTCTCCAT
>CAUYON010033201.1:0-12012 GCA_963573935.1 Arctocebus calabarensis | reverse complement strand
ATGGCATCACAGCTCACAGCAACCTCAAACTCTTGGGCTTAAGTGATTCTTTTGCCTCAGCCTCCCGAGTAGCTGGGACTACAGGTGCTCACCACAACGCCCAGCCATTTTCTTTTTCTTTTCTTTTTTTTTTTTTTTTTTTAGACAGAGTCTCAAGCTGTTGCCCTGGGTAGAGTGCTGTGGCATCATTGCTTACAGCAACCTCAAACTCTTGGCTTTAAGCGATCCTCTTGCCTCAGCCTCCCAAGTAGCTGGGACTACAGGCGCCCACCACAATGCCCTGCTGTTTTTTGGTTATAGTTGTCATTGTTGTTTGGTCGGCCCTGGCTGGATTCAAACCTGCCAGCTTCTGCGTTTTGTGGCTGGCACCTTAGCTGCTTGAGCTACAGGCACCGAGCCAACACCTGGCTATTTTTTGATTGCAGTTGTCATTGTTTAGCAGACCTAGGCCGGGCTCGAACCTGCCAGCCTCAGTGTATGTGGCTACCCGCTGAACCGGTGCCCCTGTTCCCCCCCCCTTCCAAACAGGATCTTTCTTTGTTGCCCCAGCTAGAGTGCTATGGTGTCATAGCTCACAGCACCCTGAAACTCCTTCTGGTCATCTGGGACTGTAGTTCTATCCCTCTTAGCTTTTCTATTTTTAGTAGAGATGGGATCTTGCTCTTGCTCAGGTTGATCTCAAACTCCTGGCCTCAAGTGATCCTCCCAGTTTGGCTTCTCAAAGTGCTAGGATTACAGGTGTGCCACTGTGCCCAGTCTCCAGTCTTTTTATTTAGCATACATTTTGCACAGATAAAACACCTTTTGAAAGAACTTATGGTTATAAGATCTCTTGGTATTGGCACCAATCTGACTCACCAGTGTCTTTTACTTAAGTACTTAACCTGTGTGTAGCTGGGGGGCTCCTGCCTGCTAGGAATGCATACTGTGAGGAGAAAGGAGGGAAAAATGTGTACTAGTCCCTGACATAAAGCGGGAAGTCCCCACAGCACACAGCGTGTAAGTATCCCCTGGCTGCCCTGTCATTGTTGGCTTGTTTTTTCTTTCAGAGACACCACCATGTATGCTGTGTCTGCTGATAGCAAAGGCTTGGACACAGTGGTTGGCTTGCTGGCTGATGTGGTCCTGCAGCCCCGGCTGACAGGTGTGGCTCTCCACTGCCAGTGCTCGGGGTGGGCTGGAGATGTGGGAGGCTCGTTGACGTGCTGTGGAGCGGCATACTCTTGGAGCCTTGGGCTTATACCACAGGGACAGTGTGATTTATTAGAAGTAAGGTTGGTGACTGGAAAGGTTCTTGGTGTTTTCAGAGAGTTCTTAGTGCTCTGACACATCTCAGTGCTTTGATGTTTTCGGTGAAATTGGTTTTTTATTTTAGAAAGGCCCCTCACACTGTCTTTAAATACCTCAACAGCTTGCCGCCCAATGTTCCTATTGCCCTCCTTGGCCTTGCAGGCCACACAACTTTGAATTCCCAGCTGAGAGAAAGGGGAATGTTGGTTTTTCCAGGCGACCGAAGCGTGTGCTGTGTTTCACAGGAGTCTAGCCTCAGAGCTCCAGTCCAAAGCTGCAGTCGAGACAGCATTTCACTGTGTTATCTAGGCTGTAGTATAGTGGACAGTCCAGTTATACCTCATGGCAGCTCCTGGGCTTAGGCCATCTTACTGCCTTGACCTCCTAAAGTGCTGGGATTATAGGCTTGTGCCACCATGCCTGGCTAATGTTAAGACCTTTGCAGTACTTGCTGCAGTTTGCTGGTAAAATGGCACCCCTGACATGGTCTATGTGTTTGTGTTCTGATCACCTTCTTATCTCGTGTCCTCGTGCTGACACTTTGAGGGGGCTAGGCAGCAGTGCCTTCCACAGGTGAGGACATCAGGGCTCAGGGCAGGTCCCAGAGGTGGCTTCACAGCAAAGCTAGGATGGGAGGCTTGAGTCCCTTGATCCCTGCTCACCATAAGGCTGTTTCCCTCACACGCACACCCCAGGTCTTCCCTGGATGAGAGGGCAGAGGTGGCCAGCACTCGGTCCAGCTCAGCGACTGGGGTTGGTGCTGCACCTTCACTCTTGCTGTGCACACTGAGCCCTTGTCCTCCGTCTCTGCAGATGAGGAGATTGAGATGACACGGATGGCAGTGCAGTTTGAGCTGGAGGACCTGAACATGCGGCCTGACCCTGAGCCACTCCTCACCGAGATGATCCATGAAGTAAACACAGAGCTCGTGACTGTCCTGCCCCAGAGCAGTGACACTGGGGTGCTGGGAAGGGCTCATCACCTCTCTGGATCTGTCCTTGCAGGTTGCAGGTGTTAACAGTGAATTTCCCGGTCTGCCGCGTTTGTGGCTTCTGATTCTTGCCCTACTGTGAAACCTTCCAGTCCATCTATAAAACGATCCTTTGATTTTATGTTTTCTATGAATTTTCATTGTGGAGAAGCAGATTTTTTTATTTTTATACGTATACACAAAGCTGCTGATGCCAAACTCTAGCTAAAATACCAGCTTATGTTGCATTTTCCCCGAGGCACTGCTGGAGAAGGTGGGGGTGTGGTTGGAGGAGCCTGCACTGCACCCTTTCAGTCACTGCGTCTGTCTCCCTCTGTTAGGCAGCTTACAGGGAGAACACCGTTGGCCTCCACCGCTTCTGCCCCGCAGAAAACATAGCAAAGATTGGCCGACAAGTGCTTCATTCTTACCTAAGAAACTACTACACGCCGGACCGCATGGTGTTGGCTGGAGTGGGCGTTGAGCACGAGCACCTGGTGGATTGTGCCAGGAAGCACCTCCTGAGAGTGCAGCCCGCCTGGGGGGGTGCGCCTGCTGTGGACATCGACAGATCTGTAGCACAGTACACTGGGGGGATGGTCAAGGTAAAGTGATGGGAAAGGTCTTATGACCGTGGGTTGTGCTCAGTCATTCTGACTTATGTTTTCATATTAAATCTGAAGGTGGTAGAATTAACTGCATTCATGGCTGAGCCTTAACATTTACTGTAGTCCTGCAGTGGCATGGAGCCGGTCCATTGCTCAAAGCTGAGAGCGGTTAGGATGAGGGCAGCTCTCCTGTTGAAGCAGAGTTGCTGTTGTTGGCATCCAATTCCCATGTAGCCACTTTCATGGTGATCTGATCTGGGAAGTTTGCAAGTCCTGCTGATTTGTCACCTGTCTCCACTTGCTTGTTCTCGGTTGCAGCTGGAAAGAGATATGTCCAATGTCAGCCTGGGCCCCACCCCAATCCCAGAGCTCACGCACATCATGGTGGGACTTGAAAGCTGTTCCTTCTTGGTGAGTCCCGGGACTGTACAGGAGGTACCTCAGACACACGTGGACTCTGGCTAAGCCCTGCCACCCTGTCCCCACAGGAGGAAGATTTCATCTCCTTCGCTGTGTTGAACATGATGATGGGGGGAGGCGGCTCCTTCTCGGCTGGTGGGCCCGGCAAAGGCATGTTCTCCAGGCTGTACCTCAACGTGTTGAACAGGTCGGTTGCAGTCTCTGCAGGTGCAGGGCATGCCGAGTGGGTTTCTGGACCACAGTGCCACCTTCTGAGTGTCCTTTTCTCCAGTTCCCCATGGCCTGATGTTGGCATGTCCTCTTCACCTTAGCAACTCCGTGTTCCCTCACAGGCACCACTGGATGTACAACGCTACCTCCTACCACCACAGCTATGAAGACACTGGCCTCCTATGCATCCATGCCAGTGCTGACCCGCGGCAGGTGAGAGCACATGAGGCAGGAGCAGCATCTGGGTCCCACCTGTGGCCTCAGTTCTTAGTGCAGCTCCCTTCCCAACCAAGGCTGTCCCTGTTAGAGAGGGGTCAGCGGCCAGGTCACACTCTCACAGCCCTGTTTTCCTTTGTAGGTTCGAGAAATGGTAGAAATCATCACAAAAGAGTTCATTTTAATGGGCGGGTCAGTAGATGTGGTAAGTAGAGCTTGGGACCATTTCCATACTTATCAGGAGCGTCTGACAGGGAGAGGACCACATTGTAGGAGTGGCTAGCAATGGACCCAGTCCCTAAGCCCCAAGGCCACTGTCCAGTAGGATGGTGCAGCCGAGGGTGCTCAGGACTGGCCACTGCACTCAGGAGCCCCTCCGGAGCTACCCTCCCTGGTGGTGACCCCGAGCACTTGGTCTGCTTTCATCTGGCTGGCTAGTGTGTGGTGGGACTGGCTGTGTGACCTGTCTCATCTTTGGTGAGACGTTCCGGAGGAGTCTGTGCCCCACTCAGCAGTCCCTGTAGACAGCTGGGAATGGAACAGCCACATGAGATGAACTACAGTCAGGGCCTTTTCTGGCTCTTTTAATGTTTCAACCTGTTTTTTATTCGTTTCTTTAGCATAGTTTTTGATGCCCTATGTGTTGGGAAGCCTTGTTACTTCCTGGACCAGTATTGGTGCACACACACCCATCTCACAAGCACACATATGAAGAAGTGCACACACATGGCTGTGTCGGCATGCCAGTCTCAGTCGCGTGCCGGTGGCTGTGGCAACTTGATCCTTACTATACACTTCACGCTTTCCACTATGATCACATGTTCACTTTTTTTTTTTTTGTGACGGTCTCACTCTGTCACCCTGGGTAGAGTACCGTGGTATCACAGCTCACAGCAACCTCAAACTCTTGGGCTTATGTGATTCTCTTGCCTCAGCCTCCCGAGTAGCTGGGACTACAGGTGCCCGCCACAACGCCCAGTTATTTTTGGTTAAACTTGTCATTGTTTAGCAGGCCCGGGCTGGGCTCGAACCTGCTACCTTTGGTGTATGTGGCTGGCACCCTACTCACTGAGCTATGGGCGCCAAGCCACATGTTCACTTCTTAATCAGAAAAAGAAGCATTATTTGAGAAACAAATTGTGTTTCAAAATTAACATTGTTTAATTTCATTAGTATCCTGCTAGAAAATAATACACTTCACTAATGCAAAGCCAATCTGAGATCAATTTATCTGCCTGGAGTTGTTAAAGGGCGGTGCCTGTGGCTCAGTGGGTAAGGGGCTGGCCCCATATACCGAGGGTGGCGGGTTCAAACCAGGCCCCGGCCAAACTTCAGCAAAAAAATAGCCAAACGTTGCGGTGGTGCCTGTAGTTGCAGCTACTCGGTCGGGAGGCTGAGGCAAGAAAATCACCTAAGCACAGTAGTTGGAGGTTGCTGTGAGCTGTTGACGGCACAGCACTCTACTGAGAGCGACAAAGTAAGACTCTTGTCTCTAGAAAAAAAAAAAATAAGACCTACCTAAATTGGTAATTATTTCACTTAAAAGTGATACAGTATTTTAGCAGTATGTCTATCTTTCAGTATTTGGTTTTCAAAGTGGCTTCTAGGTTCTTTGGCACATACCCTCAGATCTCAGCCTCAGTACCATAAATTGGACTCATTGAGGCCGGAATGTTTTAAAGCCTGAAACTGATCATAGCCTCTGGAGAGACAGCTTGTCTGTGCAGGCTACATCCCTCAGAGTGTCCCAAGGACTTTGGTAAACCCAGGTGCCTAGGCCTTGACCAGGGGGTCTGTTGGGACCCCAGAACCTATGCTGCCTTGGTTTTCTCTTGATATTTCTGTGTGGCTACTTTGGGGTCCTGGAGTTTGGGAGTTTAACATTTTACCTTCTGCTTATCATGCAACGGGGGTTCAAGGGAAGCACATTCCCCCCGCTTTGAAGTATGGTGCGGGCCCTGTGAGGTGTGATGCTGGCCCTTACCAGAGGGAACTGCTGGCTTTTCTCCTGATGGGGGTGGATGTTGGGCCTAGGTGGAGCTGGAACGAGCCAAGACACAGCTGATGTCCATGCTCATGATGAACTTGGAGTCCAGACCCGTCATCTTTGAGGACGTGGGGAGGCAGGTGCTGGCCACACACTCCAGGAAGCTGCCCCACGAGCTGTGCGCACTTATCCGTGAGTAACGTGTCAGCACTGAGGCCACAGGTGAAGACCTTGGCTGGGACTTGGAGGACAGTGTCTCCCCTTCCTGTACACTTCCTATAGACTTCTCACCTTCCTGGGCTTCCTTGGGCACAGATGCCCCATCTGCAGCCTGTGCTGCCCAGGTGTCTTCAGCAGGGAGGACTGAGGGGAGGGCTACGAGGGTCAGAGTCTTACTTCCTGGTTCCACCTGTGCCCCTGGGTCACCTTAGCACTGTGACTGAGACTTCTGCACCCCTGGTGCAGAAATCCAAGGGCTGCTTGAGGCCAAGAATTTGAGATCATTCTGGGCAACATAGACATCATCACTTAAAAAAAATTTTTTTTTCTTAATTAACCTGGCATCGTGGTGCACTGTTGTAGCCCTAGCTCCCGGGGAGGCTGAGGCAGGAGGATCTCTTGAGCCCAGGCCTTCGAGGCTGCAGTGAGCTGTGGTGATATCATTGCCCTCCAGCCTGGGTGACAGCAAGATCCTATGCCAGAACAAATAATAAAGAGGACTCAGTAAGCTAATAGGTGAGAAGCGTTTAGCAATTTTCCATGTAGTCACTAGAAAGAGAGCTTTGCTGTCCTTGACTCTCAGGCAAGTGCCTTGGTCCCAGGTTTCTGTGGCCCCAGTGAGTAACCCTTAGGAGGTCCCCAAACTTCCTCAAAGTGCTGAATTTTATTTGCATGGGAGTCTTCTGGGGCACAGAGACTTTACAACCTGGCACAGAGCTGCTTATTAAGGAGGCTTGGCTCTTGGTGTCTCCTGTCCTTTGAGGGGACCTCAACCCTGTCCTGAGCATGAAGCCCTGCCCTGCCCTGCCCTGCATGGACACTGTCCTTCCTTCAGAAGCTGTCTTAGGATCCTTGAGTACAAATGTCCAGTCTCCCCAAAGAAAACCCCCCTGAGGTGTGTTCCTTGTTCCTGCCCACTCACTTCCTGGTGGCCCCCAGGTCCCTTCTGAAGGCTTAGGTGTGGTTGGTGCCTGAGGGTAGCCCTGGGCCCCTTGCTCTGACTCAGCCGTCTGTCTGCGCAGCCCTGAGGGATCAGGGTTTTTCCTGTAGACCTGTCATAAAGTTAACTCCTCAGACAAGGAGCTTGCTCTTTGTAACTATGTTAACCGCTGCTGTACTTTTTGGCCGTTGGCATGTCCCCTTTACTGAATACAGTCATTCCTGCCATTCTGTCCCAGTGTACTCTCCTCTCGGCCGCTGGCCTAGTGTGATGGGCCGACGTGGATTGGTGGTCCCCACGGTCCACTTATTCACCACAGCCTTGATGAGATGAACAGCACGTTTACTTGATGTCCTCTTGTCCTCTTAGGCAACGTAAGGTCAGAAGACATCAAGAGAGTTGCTTCAAAAATGCTCCGGGGGAAACCTGCAGTGGCTGCTCTGGGTGATCTGACCGACCTGCCAACTTACGAGCACATCCAGGCAGCACTGTCCAGCAAGGACGGGCGCCTGCCTAGGACGTACCGGCTCTTCCGGTAGGGTCCCCCCAAGGTGTGGCCGGGCCCAGGGGCTATGAACAGAGTGTCCTCTGCCCGTGCTCCCTTGGGTGTGAGTCTAGAGCCGAGGTGGACATGGGGCTTCCCTTAAACCCGAGGGAGCAACTGGACATCGCCAGGCCCCTGGCTCAGTCTTCGTTCCTTTAGAACCGAGTGTGAAGGAGTGGAGTGAGTGAGTGCCTTCACTGCTCCACGCTAGAAGCCAGGCACGTGTAGAGATAGGAGCAGCACCTGCCACCACCAGCCAGGGTCAGCATATGTCCCCCTGAGTTGGGACTTCTTGGTGCATGGGGCTGCTTTGAGTTCCTTAAGACTCTGCTGCTGAGCTGGGACGCGCCATTGGTGGGTGCTGCAGGTGCCACGGGTGCCTGGCTGCTGTGTTCTGTGATGGACTCAGCTCCTGGGATGCATCCCAGGACCCAGCTGCAGGCTGGACCAGATAAGAGTGCAGCCTGCCTCGTAGAGCACAGCCTACAAGCGAGCACAACATTGTCACTGGTAATAAATGGGTGAACTCTCCCTCACCTCGGTGTTTTCTGTCACCTTTGGTTGAGTAGGGGATTGGTAAGGGTAATGACACATTCCTGAAATAGATCTTTCTCCCTTACAGTCACTTGGATTGACCTGATACCTCGAAGCCTTTGTAAGGTGTGGCCTGGCTTCAGGGTGTCAAAATGTGTGGGGAGGAGTAGGGGTGGCAGCTGGGGGAACGAGGGAGCAGCCGCGCACAGTGCTGTGGGCGCCTAGGAGTCAGCAGCCGGAGTGCAGGCGTTCCAGGAGAGTGGCGTGGGGCAGGCTCAGCGCTCGCTTCCTGGTGGGAAGGCAGTGGTTTGAGTAGCCCTGGGTGGGGCGGCATGGGACCCTGCACTAATCACCTGGAGGAGCTCAGTGCTGTCACAGTTCAGGTCAGCTCTGGCTGCAGCAGTCAATGGACTGCCCAGGACCTAGCTGCCTGGTCTGTTTGGGGAAGGGCATGATAGCCCAGAAGCCTCTGCAGAGCGGACAGAAGGAAGATGTTTTAAGGATATCAGACTTGTGAGCTTTGCTTCTGTTACTAGTTCTCTCACTATGCTCAAGACGTGGCATCAGCTCACGAATGTATACATACGTGTTTGTCCATGGTTTTTGCCTGCAGACACTCTAATTTTTTTTTTTCGTAGAGACAGTGTCTCACTTTATTGCCCTGGGTGGAGTGCCGTGGCATCAGAAAGCTCACAGCAAACACCAACTCCTGGCCTTAGGTGGTTCTCCTGCCTTAGCCTCCCAAGTAGCTGGGACTACAGGTGCCCGCCACAATGCCTGGCTTTTTTTGTTGCAGTTTGGCTGGGGCCGGGTTTGAACCCGCCATCCTCGGTATATGGGGCCAACGCCTTACCCACTAAGTCACAGGTGCCACCTGACACTCTGGTTTTTAGTTGTTGGGTGCCTTACGCCTCGGGAGACAGGATCTCTCTCTGGCCTGTGTTCTTTTACCCGCCTGAGTTGGGTCATAAGACCCCCACACCAGAGAGAGTCCTGCCCCACACCTAGGAGGCAGCATCTGAGCTGTGGGGCTTTGTGGTCTCGTCATGTCATACCCTTTCTTTCCAGCCGCTTTCCACACAGTTGTCCATTTCTCAGTCACACCTGCCCAGTGACATCTCTGTGAAAGGCCCAGGAGCACAGGGTCTGAGAGCTTCCCTGGGAGGGCATGGAGGCTCTGCGCCCCCCCGCCACGCCCCATCCTCCCCATCTCTCCGTCTGTGTTGTGACACCCTTTGTCATAAACTGGTGAATGTGTTTCCTTGAATTCTCTGAGGTGCTCCAGCAAGTTAAAGCCAGAAAGGGGGTTGTGGGACCCCCAGCTTGAAGCCAGCCAGGGAGACATGAGTAGTGTCTAGGGGGTGGTCTTGGGGGATTTGACACTACCTGGGTGATGCTAGAATTGAATTAGAGGACGCCAATTGGTGTCTGCTGCATAATTGTTTGTTGCTGGGTGGGGACAAGACTCCACATATTTGGGGGGTCATAAAATTCTTCCGTGTTGGTGACAGCAGAGGAAAATCATGGTTTGGTTTTTCCTAGTACAGGCCTGCTGTGTTTTGAAAACACCCCAGCAAGGGTGGCGCCTGTGGCTCAAGTAGAGCACTGGCCCCATATACCGGGGGTGGCAGGTTCAAGCCCCGCCCCAGCCAAATAACTGCAGGAAAAAAAAAAAAAACTACCCCAGCAAAAATGACCAATATGCCCATGGGGGAAGTGTCAGCTGCTTCTCATGGAGTCCATTCCATTGGGGTTGGAGCCATGTCTACATCAGTGGGTCTGGACCTTCCTAATGCCACGGCCCTTAACCGCTAGTCTATGTTCTAACTGAATTTTCAGTTAGAAACTTGCTTTTTTTTTGCCTGGAAGGAAGGCTCCTGGTAGCGTGCAGGTTTGGAGGTGTGACCGAGCTGCTCCTCGCTCCCCAGCAGGCATCACAGTGGGGCAGCAGGGTGGAGGCTTCTCAACATGTGCAGCCTCACCAGCCTGGCACCTTCCCATCAACTGGCTAATCCGGTCTCAGCGTCTGGTGCTTTGGAAGCGGATGCTAGCCCAGGTTCCCTCTAGTCCCTGCTGGCCCCGGGGATATCCCCAGGCTCCCTTAGCTCCTCCTCTCTGGCCCAATGTCACCCTGGCGCCTTCCCCAGTCACGTGAACCCAATAGGCTTTGCTTGGTCTCCAGCACCCACTGCGCACTCCCATCTTTCTTGCAGTCTGCTGCCCCTTCAGGACGGATGTGGGTTGTCCACCCTGCAGCCTACTGGAGGCCAGACCCTGCCAGCTTGGAGCAGGACTCAGGAGACACTTACTTAATGAAGAACACAAGCAAATGAGAGCTGCATTTTAAAAAATCATCCTCACACTTGGTTGTATTTCACAACTCTTTATGAAGCTTACTTTCCATTGATATTGGCCAACTTCACCTTCATTAATTTGAATTTTTAACTTCACAAGTGAAATTCCATCCACCTAAAATCTAACATCTAGTCAGCCAAATCACTTGACTTTGGAACCACGGTATGGCTAGACACACATGGAGAGCCTCCAAAAACACGAAGCTCTTAGTAACAAGCTGAGCAAGGGCTGCAGTGTCAGACTAAACTCTCTTTTCTATGGTTTGGGTCAGAGAAAATGCTAGAAAGAATGTATGAAGTCTTACTCATTTCAAGTCTCATTACCACAAAAATCTTTGTAACAAAGAGACTTTTTTTTTGAGACAGAGCCTCAAGCTTCGCCCTGGGTAGAGTACTGTGGCATCACAGCTCATAGCAACCTCAGACTACTAGGCTCAAGTGATTCTCCACCTCCCAAGTAGCTCAGGTGCCTTAGCCACTTGAGCCACAGGTGCTGAGCCCAAAGAGACTTTCAATTGATTGATTTGAACAAAATCTTAACACACACAGCCCATCTGTGTAGTTCTATGGGGCTGGCTGGAACCTCTGGCTAATGGAATTCCTCTTTTTATCAACAGTTTGGGTGTGTATTGCTTCCACATTTGGGAAGCTGATGCTAATAAATGTCTTACATATTAGTCATTGGAATTATTTATAATCTCAACATGGTTCACACAAGTCTGACGTATTGACTTCTCCCGAGAAAGACCCTTTTCTGGTGATTGCTGAGCTCTGGGCCAGTACACTGGGAGCACAGGGCTTCAACAGCAGAATCAGACAAGGGTATGTATTCAGCTGTTGATAGTTGAGGCCAAACATTTGGCCTTTGAATTTTATAGTCTTTTAAAATAAGAACATTGGGCTTGGCGCCTCTGTGGCCAGGCACATACACCTGAGCTGGTGGGTTCGAATCCAGCCCGGGCCCACCAAACAACAATGATGGCTGCAACCAAAAAGTGGCCGGGCATTGTGGCGGGCTCCTGTAGTCCCAGCTACTTGGGAGGCAGAGGCAGGAGACTCGCTTGAGCCCAGGAATTGGAGGTTGCTGTGAGCTGTGATGCCACTGCACTCTATCCAGGGTGACAGCTTGAGGCTCTGTCTCAAAAAATAAAATGTAAGAATAGAGTATGCATATAGATTTGGGGGGGGGGTGCACAATTTTATTCTTAAATAAAAATACATCTTAGATACTATTGCCAAATTAATCTGAGTATATGTTGCCAATACAGAATGACAACAGAAAACTGTGAGGTTTAGGCATAGCTGTGGTAAAATTTGATCTAACCTTTTGATTATATCTGAATTTTAAAATAATTTCGTTGGCTCTTTTAACCTGCCACATGTAATTTTTTAATGTATCGTGCCATTTATAAATACTGAGACAGCTAACATTTAAATAAATGCCTGCTGTTTGCGAATGTTTAAATGACTGAAGCTGTGAACATATTTGCTAATTTATACCACATTTAGATTCTAAATGATATAGCTGTTTAACATACATTATGCTGATTAATTGGTATTTGAAAATAAGTCTGTTTTTCTTTTGAGTAGGCTTTTGGAAAAAGTGCATGGAATATAATTTTCTAGTCATATGTTACTTTCCTAACCTGTACTTATTTCAAAATCTTCTCACTCAGGAGAGGTAAACAGCAGGCAAACCAAAAGTCCAGCACATCTGAC
>CAUYON010033200.1:0-34878 GCA_963573935.1 Arctocebus calabarensis | reverse complement strand
CTTGGAACTGGAACCAGACAAGGTTATCCTCTGTCACCATTGCTATTCAACATACTGCTGGAAGTTCTAGCCAATACAATTAGGCAAGACAAAGAAATAAAGGGCATTCAAATGGGAGCAGAGGACGTCAAACCCCCCCTCTTTGCTGAAGATATGATCTTTTACTTGGAGAACCCCAAAGACTCAACCACAAGACTCCTGGGAGTCATCAAAAAATACAGTAATGTCTCAGGATATAAAATCATTGTCAGTAGCCTTTGCATATGCCAACAACAGCCAAGATGATGAGCTAATTAAGGATGCAGATCCCTTCACCATAGCTTCAAAGAAAATGAAATACCTAGGAATATACCTAGCAAAAGAGGTGAAGAACCTCTATAAAGAAAGTTATGATTGGGTTATAGCTTTCACATGAGCTATAACTTGTTTTCATAGTAGGGCTGAGTACATTGGGTACTTTTTCTTCCATTCTTGAGATACTTTGCTAAGAAGAATATGTTCCAGCTCCATCCATATAAACATGAAAGAGGTAAAGTCTCCATCTTTCTTTAAGGCTGCATAGTATTCCATGGTATATATCCAGTCACAGTTCTAACAGACATAATCTTGTGGGTTCTAAGACTAGAGAGGATAAATAGCAAATTAGAATAGGTAATCTGGTAAAGGCTAGTTCTTTATCATCAGTGAAACAAAATAAATGACAGCGAGAAGAATTTATTGGAAAATTATTAAGACCTTATGATTCAAAAATACAGTGATACAGGGCATAGAGTCTAGAAATCTCCATAGACCCAGAGGAAGCCACTCTGTTATGTTACGACAGTGATGTTTGTAATGTTGGTCCTGGGACAGGGGAATATTAAGTTGTTTTGAGCAGCCTGCCATAGATGGTTTGCTTAAAATTCTCTTTCGTATGAATAGTAGCCTGAGGTAACTCCAATTTCCTAGATGTTATTGCTTTATATAACTAGATTATTATTTATTTTGCCTATAGTGCTTAAGACTACGAAATTCTTTATCAGAGCATGGAGGTTTGCAGTCAAGAAAGAAGGGACAGAGAAAATCTTTTGATGCCTCATGTCATGTAATACCTAATAATAGAGGACTTTCACTTTCTCTTCTTCTTCCTCTTCCTCTTCCTCTTCCTCTTCTTCTTCTTCTTCTTCCTTCTCCTCCTCCCCCCCCCCCCCGTGGTAGAAGGGGGTGGCGTCATAACTCAAAGCAACCTCAAACGCTTGGGCTCAAGTGATACTCTTGCCTTAGCCTCCCAAGCAGTTGGGGCTACAAGCGCCCACCACAATGCTTGGCTTTTTTTTTTTTTTTTTAGAGGTGGGGGTCTCACTCTTGCTTAGGCTGGTCTTGAACTCATGAGCTCAAGCAGTCCTCCTGCCTCAGTCTACCAGTGTGCTAGGATTACAGGCGTGAGCCACTGCACCCAGCCCTTTGTTAGGTGACCTCTATTTTTCAGAAAAGGAAAGGTGACCTGGAAAGTTTAGGTAGAAGGACTCATGATGGGAGCCGATGAAGGTGTGTTAGGGAAGAGTGTACTCATGTGTAGCATTTTTCACACTTCTTTTTTGGCCTAGAGTAAGAAACACAATTGTACATTCTTTCCCAATAACATGTGCACATAACATTAAATTTCCTTTTTCACAAAACAATACCCTCATTGTGCGTCATATAAGGTGAGACAATTAAGTTTTAAAACTCATCCTAGAAAAAGTGCTACATACCTCATTGCTGAATATCAACACAGTCACCTTCAAAGTGCTCCACTGGGGAAGCTGTGCACTGATGCTAGTGCCTAGTCCACCCTTCAAAGTAATTTTGGAACTCTCTTTCTGCAGTGACCATCAGAACTGTTATCATATAAGTCCTAACAATTACGTTCATGAACTTGTCTTAGAAAAATTGCTTTGAAGGGTAGACTAGGCTCTGGCATCGGTGCTCAGCTTCCTACCAGGAGTGCTTTGAGAGTGACCATGGTGATGCTCAGCAGTGAGGCAGGTAGCACTTTTTCTTTGATGAGTTTGTGAACTTAATTACCTGACCTTGAATACCCAGAATTTTCTGTTTTCTTTTTGAAAAATGATAGTCACAGTCCACTCACAACTTAATGATACACTGAGTTAATGATGTACAAGTAAGCTTGATAAAGACTAGTTAAATGTGACTTGAATGTGGATCATTTTGTGGAGGGGTAAAGCCAGAGGGACATGTCCTGGTTATATTGCATATGTCCTCTGGTGCCAGGTCAGTGTCACCTGAGCAACAAGAAGTCCTCAAATTGTGTCAGAATGCTGACACAGTCACGTCTCTGTGCAGTACTATAATATGATCAGACCCTCTCCGAGCTCCTTACCACTTACAAGTAGCTTTCACCTTACCTATACATTAATTTATTCCCCTTAATAACTTTGAGAGGAAGATATTTATCGTCTTTACACAGAAGAAGAAACTGAGGCCTAAGGAGATAAAGCCCCTTGTCTAAGTTTACAGCCACAGTTAGGAATTAAGCTCAATGTTTCTGACTGTGAGAGAATGAATAGGAAAAAAAGCTAAACTGACTAGCTTTTTCCAAAGTCTGGGTAAGAGATAAGGATGGACATGAGTGGGAGGTGGGAGGCATGAGATGCAGAATTAAACAAAAACCCAAATTATTAATTAAAGGAAAACCTATAGAAGAATTTACTTCTGTGTTAAAAGTCATGCACACACATCCTATATTCTGGGTCCTTCTCTAAGGATAGTTTTGGGGTTATGTTGTAAAATTCCAGCCCATTTACCCAGCAAGGCCAGGGCATAAAATTGCCATTATGCTCTGTCACGGCCTTTGATAGTTTTCATCACTCATCTTCTCTTTGGAAAGAACTGAATTGAAAAAGCATTTTTCATTGTTTAATGTTCAAGTCTGAAAATACTGATATTTAAACTTGAGAGTATCATTTGGAATAAGACATGTCAGCAGGTCTTTTGTCAAATGTGAATTGTTAGCCTGCCTGAGTCTTCTATTTTGGAATAGATTATTCTGCATTTCCATTCATAAGCTTTCATTGACATTTTATTTTGGGGGGAATTTCCTTCCGAAATTTGTTAAATGCCTAAGTCATGTTCCAAATTTCACTTTGGACAGGCTGTGGATCAGCAATGTCAGTTTGAAACATAAGAATGAAAAAAATGAGAAAATGAATCTTTAAATATATATGTATGCAAGTAAACATTAAAATCTCATTTTTGTGCTTTTCCTATCTTTTATAATTTTGCCAAAAGAACTTTTGTTTTTTCCCAAGAAAAGTTTGATACATTAGATATATATCCTGTTTTCTAAAATAATGCTTTCTGTAAAATGTGTTAATTTGTTACAGATTTTTACTGAAATTTTGGCAATTGAGATTTTTACTTTCATTATAGAGAATTATGAAGGTTGAAATTGAAGAACTTCTATCACCATTTATGACATTTCTCTTATCTTAAAAGCTGGAAGTCATTTTTATGTTCTTCCTCCACTCCAACCCCCTTCCACCCCCCGGTTTATTCTTAATATAGTGGCCAGAAAGAGCCTTTAAAAGTAAGTCACATTATGTCATCATTCTGCCCAGAATCCAATCCTGCAAAGGCTTCACCATCTTATTCATAGTAAAGCTACGGAGATAACAGAGCTCCCAACTCCCGCTCTGGTCTTATTTCCCACTGTCTTACCATTAGCTCACTTAACTTCAGGTTCTCTGATTGTTCATTCAGCACACCAAGCAGATTCTTGCCTTTGCCCTTGGTAGCACCAGATAGCTGTGTGATTTGCTTCCTTCAGATTTCTGGTAAAATACCACTTTATTAGTGAAGCCATCACTTATCTGATTCAAAATAGTAACCTCCTCTTACCCTGTGTTCTTACCTTGACACATTTGTCTGGATAATACTTATCTCTACCAGGCAGTACATAAATGGGTGCTAGGTAGTTGTTGCTTGTTTTACCTTGACTAGAATGGGAACCTCATGGTGGGACAAGGACTTTTGTTCACTGCTGAAGCACCAGTGTCTAGACTGTTCCAGCAAATAGTAGGCACTCAGTATATATTGAGCAAGTGAATGAGGTAGTAACTCTTTAATAGTTACTTGTTTTTATTACGACTCTTCCAAAACAGTGGAAAGGCAGAATCCCAGCATACTGCTTATTGGAAGGCACAATAATGTTGGGGATGTTTCAGTCATTTCAGAGGAAGAATAGTAAAACAAAAGTAGGGAATGAGGGTGTCTGGGAAGATTGGTGCTGGACCCAAACGGAAACTAGTGCATGTAATCATACACTTTGTCTCCAAGTTAATTTGTAAGAGAGATAATTTTCTTTTCATAGAAAAGATGTTATACATTGTGGTTAATTCCATTATCTCTCATGGTGACCATATAAAGTACCATACAAACAGGACACTGTGGAGAGGGAAAGAAGCTACAGTGAATAATTATGGCGGGACAAATGGTCCTGGGAAAACCCAGGCCATATGGTCACCTTCGTTATAATTCAAAGATGCTTCCAGCCTTTAAGAGAAAGGGCATTCTGATCTCTGCTGGGGGCTTGGGACTCTGGAACATGTAATCTTCCTACTGGAAGAAAATATGAATTCTAATGTCATGCCCCATTGCATTTTATCCATCCTCTTTCCTTTCCATCATACTGTGCTGTACTACATACTCACCTTAGCACTGAAAAAAGAAATATCTTTTCCTTCTATTCTAGAGTTTAAAATAAATTTCAGCTTTGCTGGTGCTATATTCACTCATTTGCCTATATTCCTACTTCATCATCTTTACCAGTCCCACAAATTGAGGGGGAAATTAATAGGGTGAATTTCTCTCCTTTGTTCATATATAAATGTGTTTCAATAAAGTACTTAGAAATTTGAGTTAACAAATGATTGGACTGCTTGTAGTGTCATTACCAAAATGACATCCATTCCACCATTCTGCTTTTGTCCTGTGAGTTAACTGTCTTGAAGTTACCCTGAGTCTGACTTTCATAGTATGTTCTTAAGTTCATCTTGTCAGATGTTCTCAATAAGATAATCACAAATGTGTAAATCACACACAAAAAAATTGATGACTGATCATAATCAACTTAATTTTACATATTTAATTTTCTATTAAGTGGTTATTTGCATTCATTATCCTTTCAAAATCATTGTGTTCTATTATAGTATCTATAAAACAAGCATTTTCTTCAGTGTTTGGCTCCATCAGAGAAAAAGCAAATTGGAATAAGCATAAAATACTTAAGAAACCAATCCTCATTCCTTTAAAATTAGAACTTATGTAAGTTAGCGTGGGGGTAGAAGTATGGGGGTGTAGCCTATAAAAAGTGTTTTGAGTTGCACAAAACCAGAGATACTTTGAGACAATTCGGTTTGCAAAACAAACTTGTTATGACAGTAAAAATGAATCCATTTTGGTTTAGTGTGGTGGCTTCTCCAACCGACGATATTATTTCCAGCACTATTACCCGTCTGTTCTTTTAGAAGAACTTCTGAGTTAATTGTGGCACTCAGTGGGGGGTGTATGTATGTGTGTGAGTGAGTGTGTGTGTATTTGATTTTGTAGAAATATTTAACAATATTTCTCTGTAGCAGTACTTTTGGGTGCAAATACAAACACGTTTTCTTAAAAATGTGGATGTTAATTTCTTTCGCTTCCTCACCCATTGCTTTCTCTGAGATTCTCCTTTCTGTCCATTCCCCTACTTTTCCACCCCTTCTTCTCTCATACTATTAGATAAAGGCTTCTGAAAACTAGAAATTGCCCACATTAAATGTGGGCAGCTGTGCTGTGATGAGACCAGGAGCTCCTGCTTGAGAGGAGGCTTAGAATGAATTCTGTAAGTGAGGTTTATAGGAAAAGCATCGTGGACACAATTCACGGTTGGACCATCCTGAGTGCTGCTGCTTGAAGACGTTCCAATGAGTCAGCAGAAGGCTAGCAGGGGTTCTGCATTGTCTTGTTTTAGCATAATTATTATAATATTTAAGTTTGGACTAAGTGGTCATTTTTTTAGAGTGGAAAATTGAACCATGAGGTAATTCTTCCAAGTAAGTAGACAAGAATGTCTTAACTGTCTGAAGGTCAAACTCTAGGAAATTTGGCACTTTGTCCCTGAATAACATGATACTTCATGGGAATAAAGGTTGTAATCGCCTTGTTTCTTCCTTTTCACTGTCAGCTTCAGATGTAGAGACTTGTTATGCCTGGTATTCAGAGAAAAATGTTTTGTTTTTAATCTTCCTGACTGACTAAACATCCGCTTTCTATAGGAGGAAGCTGTTATAGGACTGTTGTTCTTCGAGTCTGTAATTGCCTTTGTTTCATAACGTTGACCTGGGTATTCCTAGCAGGAAATCTTTTATTCTCCTGGGAACAAAAGGTGTGTATGGTGTGTGTGTTTTAGGATATAAAAGTAGAAGTTTATTTGGTGTGTTATGTGTGTGTGTTTTAGAATATAAAAGTAGAAGTTTATTTTATATTAGAGATAACAAAGAGGGGGGTGGATAAAAAGAAGAGAGAGAGGAAGGAGTGAGAAAGGGAAGATGGGGGGAGAGAGAGAATAGAATGGCATCTCAAAAAAAGAGGGCAATATTGCTTCCTGAACACCCCCTTTTGGACAGATGTTTATTGTGGTCTGGATCATGTTTTTCCTTACAAAGAGTCTTGAATTTCTTTCATAAAACTTCTTCCCAAGGAGGTTAAATGATCAGCCAAGAAGGAGAAACGAGACCTAAGGTCCTCTGACATACACACTGTCTATGTGTTTCATTTGAACCAGAACATCCCTCTAATGTTTTGTTTATGATGTAAACCTACCTTATGAGAAAGTATAGGTGTCATTATAGTTTTAGTCAAGCATGGACTATAAAGTACCAATGCCAGGTAAATTATATTATTAATCTTTCATCCTTTTAGATATTGGACTAAACTAGATCCAATAGAACATGAGCTTGTTTCATACAAGTAATTTTGAAGGGTCTATTTCTGTTAGGATTGGGTGTGCTGCCTTGCCCTGCGGAGGATGTATTCTGTGTAATCTAAGAGGTTGCTGAGAACCAGATGGGTGTTCTGCAGGTGATAGTGTTTTCATAAAAACAGAAAAAAATGCTTATCTCCTTAGCAGTGAAATTCTTTCTAACTTCTAACAAATCCATCCATCCTTGATACCTCAAGTTTATTTCAGCCAAACCTTTGTTTAAACCAATGCCAGAGTCATGGGACCTGAATTAATGAAGTACTGTATTCCTTCAGCTGAGCTCCTTTATGGGCACAGTGGAGCGGAGTGGGGAAGAGGGCTAGCTCTGAAATCAGAAGGTCTGCGTTTGAATTCTCTCACAAGTTATTAAAACCCTAAGAGCAGTTTCCTCTCTTCTGAAAACAAGATAATAATAGTACCTATTTTATAGCACCATTGGGGGGGGATTAAAAGAGGTGATGCATGTAAAGTTACAACTAAAGTTAATCAGTAAAATGTGATTCCTGAGCCAGGAAGAGGTTTTAGGGCAAATAATTTAGGTTATTTTGAGAAGTAACCCTAAGGCAGCAAAAAACACAGTTTCTATGAAGACTTCATTGCATGTATAACATTCTAATTCTGATTTAAAGGAAAAAAGACTGGCTAAGTTTAGTCAATCTATGCTGGTTATCTCACACACAGACATTTCTTAAGGTTCTAACATGTATTTTTTAAATGCAACTGCTTGTATCTCAGGCCTTTTTCTCCACTGAGAATTTAATGAGTCATGATTTGAAAGTGCAGATCCTGATAGAAACCAAAGGGGCTGATGGGTCACAGGCTTGTGAAAATTTTCAGGCACTTCTAATCCCATTTTTAGAACTCCCTGTGGCCTTTTTGGTCATTATAGAAGAGCATTTGTAGGGGTTGTAAACTCAGAAGGTTCTCTCAGCAAGAGGTTTGTTATTTGAGTTTTTAGGACTCCTCAGAATGCCTTTTGCTGCTGCTGCTGTGTTGTTAAGGGCACAGGCACAGAGCAGTGCCTTTAACATTCCAATGCTCATCAGAATAAAGGACCAGTTCTTTGGGAGAGCATTTAGAGAAAGGATCTTTGTTTCCACAGGGAGTATATAGAGATATCATCCTGCCAGATGCTAACTGTAATAACAGTGACTAAGGCGTGCCTTCCCAGCCCGGGAAGCACTGCACATGCCACGGTCCTGTTGGCTGGCTTCTCACCTCCTGCCCTGTGCAGGGAGGTAGGGAGGGATTGCTATGGTGATAGCAGGAATGGAAGTGGACAGAGAGATTGGAGAGGCCAAATGATGAATTTCCAGGAGATACTGTGGGTTTCTCTGTTGATTTTCATGTAAGTTATCTGTAGCTTATTAGACTCCAGGAACCTCCCTTGATTGATTAAAGTTGTTATGTGCCCAAATCGTGTAATGTTCTCCCAGTTTTGCACACAAGGAAAATAGAGCCTTGTGGGGTTTGGGTTGAATCTTTAAAAATTTACTGGTGTTTGATGATTTCTTACTAACAAAAACAATAATACCACACAATAGGTTGAATCTAAACATTTACTTAATAATGTGAAATTATACCTATTTTATTTGTGTATTTCTGATCTGAGTCATTCAGTGTTAATTTTTGTGATCTGAGTTAGAGGACTGTCTTATTTTCACTAATTTTTTAGGTCCTTTGGGAATACCTTCCTATCGTCCATGTTGTACCTCAGTTATTTTTCCTTATCAAATGAAGAACGTAAAGGTAGAGAGGTTCAGTGACTTGTCTAAAGTTGTTCCGGTTATGTACCAGGTAAATCCTGACCTCTTGTCCCTCTGTACCACTTCAATGGATAAAATGGTGAGAGGGGACTTTGGACCCATGAGATATGAGGAACTGTTACAGAGGAGTTGTGGATATTTAACTTGGGTCAGAAAATACTGAGGAAGGGAAAAGTATTGACTTTTGAGTCACACAGACCTAGATTAAAACCCATGTCATTTACTAACTATGTGATCTTGAATAAGCTTCTTAAATTCTCTGAGCCTAAGTTTATCTGTAAAATGGGGCTGTTTGTACCTAAACTTTAAAGTTATTGAAGGAAATAAGTGAGATAAGTTTTATGCATCATCTGTTAAGGATGACTTAAGAGCTTCTTCCGATCTTCTCCCTGTCATACCAGGCTTTTTCAGAAGAGTGAAATCACATCTTTTTTCAACTACTGTAGAAGTTATATAAAAGACCAGTATGTGGATATTAAAATGTGACAAATTTCATTGCAGGGTTTTAGAGAGATTTAAGTTCTCTCTCTTCTACTACTAGGTTGCACCAAATAAAAGTCAAGTCTCCTTTTATATAAAGTGGATTCTTGGTTTGATAATTATTAGTCCAATTGACCTCCCCAAACTTTACCAGTTCTTGGGTTCTTTCTCTCTTTTTTCCTTTTGTTAAGAGACGAGGTCTTGCTACATTGCTCGTTCTTAGGTTTCAGAAGAGAGAGATAGAAACACAGCTGAGAAGGCGGCCAAAGGTCAGTATCTTGCCTTTACAAATCATCAGAATATTTCAGAAAATCCAAAACTTTGATTTCTAAGATTGCATAAGATCCCCATAACTCTGGAGGGTATAGCCCCCATTATGGAAAGTACAAATGGATTAAATCTTGGTTGCCTTCTTTTTTTATATACTGTATTTAACTTTTCTAAACAAAGTTCTCAGACTAAAGCATGGTACAAACTTGAGTATAAATAATGTATGTGGTTGCTTTATTTTTGATTCTTTGAAGGTCATCAACACCATTTTCTCTTCCTTTTTCATGATAAAGGCATTATTCTGAGAAAGTAAAAAGTTGAGTAACATATATTCATAGTTTTTAAAATTTATCTAATACTTTTGGTTATAGACAGCATAAGTGGAATTTTGTTTTGATGATCTGATGAAATTTCTCAAATGTTATATCCACAATCTCAGTTACAATTGCAACCTATTGTTAACAGTTTAGTTACTATAAAGAGTTTCATTTTGTCTCTGATATATTTATATAAAGCCAGCTTGTGTTAAATATTTATTGTTTTACTAATAACTAAGGAATGATTGATTATTCATGCTTGATTTGGCAGATGGAGGAGCTACGTTTTGAAGGTGAATTTACATTGTCCATATGTGATAGATCTGTATTTCATAGTCTAAATTTGTGGACTTGGGTAGATACAGACCTTGCTATGGGAATCCTGTGGAAGGTAATGTGTATAGCTGCCTGGCTTGGAGAATTAAGCACAGTCCTCATTTTTCATGTGCTATTTATTGTGCCAAATATTGCAGAGTTCATCTGATTATTTGAAGTGGAACTTTATAGCCCAAGGAAAATAAATTTATATCAAGGCAGCTTATGAAGGCGCAGCTGGATGAGGCTGGCAAATGTTTCTTTTTCCAGATCTTCTTTCTTTTTGTTCCTTGGTAATTTTTTCCTTCCTTCTTCCCTCCCTTTATTTCAGAAGAAGGAGGATATTTAAAGGAAGGCCTTTTCTCTTCTCCTTATTTGAAAATAATTTCAATTTTTTAAACTACTTGATGAGGTACAAAATACCGAATTTGACTGTCTCTGAACATTATTCAAAATTAGGAATATTGGATTTGCCTCATTTTCAGGACAATAAATTTTGTTAGAAACATGGTAATAACTTTCCATCTCCAAATATGGAAAAGTTTTTAAAAAGAAAGGTGGATTGGATCCAAATTTTTGTTTATTCATCTTTTATTACTTTGTTTCTCTCTGGATATTAAGGCAACTAAGCTGAAATGCACTGAAATATCATCTTATAAAAACCTAGTTGCCTCAGTGAACTTTAAACTACATGTCAGAAGTTTATTTGTGGACATAGACATATGTCACGCTACAGCTGTGGTAGCAGAAAGTTTTCATATCTTTTCTTCATCCCCTTCTCTTGGCCAGCCCCCTGTGCTTTCACTGAAGTATGATCTTTACAGTGATTCTTCTTTCTTGCTTTCTCCCCTAATGCGGCCATCTGATTTTCTTTTTGGAATTAAATTATGATTACTTGAAAATCATTCTCTCTTTTTTCTATAATAGACTATCAATCAAGCCTGTGACAAAGTGTCCCATGATGTTTCACTTTGGTTCTTTCTGATGAAGGCCTTTATTTGACATTTTATCATGGGATTATCTGTACGAAAGATTTTATAGGTTTATGCTGTCATGAATTGCTGTGATAACAGTACTTGCCTGCCGTTGTCATTTAGCTGCCAAAGCCATGTTTTAGTGCAGAGAAGTTGTTTTTTTCATTCCAGCTTGGAAACTCACCAGGTATGTGAACTTGAGAAAATTACATAGCTTCATTAAACCTCAGTTTATTGATCTACAAAGTGGAGATAGCCACTAAGTGGAACCAAAATACTTTTGCTTTTGTTATAGCTTCCCTGGAGCTCCGTTCAGCACTAACTGGAATTAGGGATAAAACAGTTTTTTTTCCCGTTTGAATTTTTGAGGTCTTCTAAATGCTGAGATTCATTAGTTAGCTGCACTGCTTCAAAGATAAACAGATAGTTACCTATTTACATAAGCAGTTTAGCTTACACTCTAGTTTACATCCTTCTTCAAATTCCTGAGGTGGAACCATATTTATGAAAAGTAATATAATTTTCCTAAAATGGTAACTTCTGTATTCCTCCTACTGATAAAAGATTATGGAATAAAATTTGCAGTAGGCTTGGGAGCGTTTAGTAACAAATGGTTATATAAAACTTAGATCAGCTATTTTGATACAGGGACAATGCTGAAGGCCAAAAAATACAAAAGTCCATTATTTCATCTCTTCTTATTATCAAATTATGACAATAAAGTAGGTATCCCTGGCCATAACCTGACCACTATCACAGTTCTGGATAAGTGACAGCAGGAATAGAATTAAGAGTGCTGTCTGCGCACAAAATTCTTGCTAATAAGAAAATTGATCTTGCATTCTAATGGGGTTATACTGACATGGTTAGCCTTGTCAGAAAGTCCCTTACTTCAAAGTGGCCATATCAAAATGTTCTGTTGCTTCTTACACCTGTCAAGACCAGGTTTTTATGGGTATAATTGCATACTTTTTCAGCTTCAAGACATGATGTTCAAAAAACATGTGCTGGTAATTGGAGGCAATTTCCTAACTTTTGGATCTTGTAGACTAGCTTTGAATAACACTCCATTTGACAAAATACTTTCTTGGCACTGGCATAGTCAGTTTAGGCTGTCAAAGCAAAATGCCACAGACTGGGTAGCTTCAGTAACATTTACTCACACTTCTGCAGGCTGGAATCCCAAGATCAAGATGCTATCAGGATTGGTTTCTGGTGAGGCTTCTCTTCTTAGCTTGTAGATCTGGTCATCTTCTTACCCCCTACTGATGTGGATTTAACTTCTGTGCTTGCAGAAAGAGAGGTCTCTAGTGGGTTTTCCTCCTCATAAGGAGACCAATTTTACTAGATTAGGACCATACTCATGTAAACCTCTTTATCTTCTTAAAGGCTCTGTCTTCATATACAATTGCAGTGAAAGTTAGGGTTTCAAGGTAAAACTTGGGAGAGTGGACACAAAATTTAATCCATAACAGAATTGCGTAGGCATTGGATAACTGAAAGACATCATCTTAATCTCTAAAGTCCTCACTTTCTATAGTTGGAAGTCCAACATGTAAATAAATTATCAAAGTAAATTCTTGAAAGTACAATAGCAGAAATACTCAAATACAACCTTAATTTAGCTGGATATTGAAAAAACTGCAGGAGTTGGTATGAATGAGGAAAATATTGACAAATGACAAAAGGAAGTAACTTCACATTCTAAACTGAGCTGTCATTAACCCCCAAATCCTGAAGAGTTTTAAATGGGAAAGTGACACAATTGGCGGTCATATGGCACAGACTCCAGACAGATGTAGAACTCCTGATTTCTTTCGTCACTTAATCAAAGCTATTACCAACTGGTACTTATAACTATATTTCTGGGAAGAGCTTTCTTCTACTGTGCTATTTTGAAGTCAAATATTGACCTTGATTTCTTTTTTTTGTAGCTAAAGAATTTTTACTTTGTTTTGTCTTTTAACTGACCTGGAAAAAAGAAAACCCTTATTTTTATCACTACCACTATATTTTTAGGTAGTATCTAAAGTACTTTTTTGCTTTCTCTAAACTAAACCATATGTATTAAATGTTCTAAAAACTTCTGTTTAATCAATTTGGAAATAATCTTTAATTTCTGAATGCAAACATGCATTATGAGCACAATTTTATAGAACCAAAAAGGATGTGGTTCCTTTTTATATCCTTTTGAAAGCTCTGTGAATGAGCTGGTAGCTTACTAGTAGTTTTCCCCCTTTCTTGCAAAATGAAGAGACTGTTAAGTTTTATGGTTACTTTCTATAGGATTGATTTGTGTAATTTTTTTCTCATATCAATTGATAAGTATGGTGGAGTTCTGTTTCTTATTTTGTGGAGGTCTGTTGTTTAGTTTTATCTCTTGTGCCATTGTGGAAGATAGGCTTTGTCCTTTAGTTTCTGGTTGTCTTTACTTTGGAGGGGATCCATTATGATGTTCAGTATGAAGAATGGGGTATGAGTACTGCAGAGCTGGTCTTGTTGCAGCGAAATTCCTCCATGTTTGCTTCTCCACAAAAGATTTGATTTCTCTATCAAATGTGTTATTAGTTTAGCATCAACACTCTAGTATACAATAGGCTTTGTGTTAGATGATTTGGCCTGACTGGTGGCTAATGTAAGTGATCCAACCACGTTTAAGGTAGGCTAGCCTGAGATATATTTAGTAAGTTAGATGAATTAAATGTGTTTTCAGTTTTTGACAGATTTACTGGGATATGACCCTTTGATACATAGAGGAGCATCTGTACACAACAGTCTTTTTTCTAAATTATTTTATCCTGTGGTGGAATATCCTTTGAGAGCATAGGTATAGGAGATCCATTAACAAGTTGTTGGATGACCAGATCTAAAAGCCTTCTAAACTCAATTTACTTACTCAAGGAGAAGTAAGTAGCATCAGGGTTGCTTCACTGTGAATGCTGTGAAAATGCTTCATCCTTCTTTAACTAGATTAAATACTCAGTCCACATTACTCAAGAATGCTGAAGTCATGTTCTTGCTTTTCTTTTTTGTATAATCTTCCATGAAATGATGTTTGCTCAAAAGAGGCACTCTCCCACCCCCTGACCGTTGTAAATCTGGGAATAGGCAGAAATATTCACATTTCTCTCAATCCCAGGATATTCCATTCATGTTATAACTCCACATCCCACATTCCATTTATGTTACTCTTGGGCTTAAGTGATTCTCTTGCCTCAGCCTCCCGAGTAGCTGGGACTACAGGCGCCCACCACAATGCCTGGCTATTTTTTGTTGCAGTTGTCATTGTTGTTTAGCTGGCCCAGGCCACGTTCGAACCTTCCAACCTTGGTGTATGTGGCTGGTGCCGTAACCACTGTGCTACAGGCACCGAGCCTTTCATTCATGTTTTAATTCCACATCTCACCCAGAAATGGAGGCAGTGCAAACCGAACACCTATTTAGTGGGACTATAGTGAAAACAGCTCAGCCATTTGTTTGATTAAGGAAGGTGTTTGTTTAGTTCCACGTTGAGAAAAAACATATTTTAAGAACCTGTAAGAATTTCATGGTGACATCTACAATGTAAGCAGTTAATCCTCAGTCATATAGCTAATAAGGTACTTTGAAACATGCTCTCTTAAGTCATTATGTACATAGAGAGTATAATTTATTGTTTCTTATTGATGGATGGGAGGTTGCACTCATGAGTTTCTTGTCTGTCAACTTGGTTTATATTTCTTTTAGTTCTTTAGGAAATTATAGAAATATGTGTTTCAATTATATTGCATGAAAATATTATAAGAAAGGATCTAGGGCAATAGCCTATAGGTCAGCCATGCCTCTTGCTTTTTCTGGGCCTGTAATAGGACCTTGAGCAAATCATTTAAAATCTCTGGGTCTTCAACATTTTCTCAATGTTGCTTTCACATCCAAAATTCTATGATTCAATAATGTCTTTCTGCATTCCTTTCTCCTCTTTTTCCTATTATTTCAAATAATAATTATCATTAAAATTTTTAAACCATAATTTTAAAAGAGCAGGAAGGGATATGTTGTGTTGGGTTTTTTACCCCTGGCATGCTATTTGTACTCACGGACATTCTGTACTAGTTTCCACTAAAACTTGTGTTTAGCTCAGGTTGCTAATTATGTTTAACTGAAATACCGGAAATTGAAATACTGAAATACTGGAAAATTGGTGATACCTTTTTTTCTTACATATTGTCTGTATGCCTTGTAAGAGCAAGGAGTCTTTCTTTTTCCTATAATAGTAATTATGATATTCACATGAAAATTGGGATGTTCAGTGTATAATGGAACAAAAATCCAGATAAGACACATGCTGTTTCCTTTTTTACTTTCAGAGAAGACATAGCCTTGGAGATACCATGATACAGACAGTTTTATTGTTTTTCACCTAGTGGTAAGATATGGCAAGTCACACCTTATTCAGGCTTACTTTATCTAGAGGGATGTGGAGAGAAAGAGCACTGTGGAATTAAATGCACCCAGCATGTTCTTTCTACTCTGTAGTAATGGGCTGTATGACGGTGAAGTTGGAAGGGCCTCTTCCCCGTCCCCTGGCAATTCTTTGACCTCCCCCCACCTTGTACTAGAAAGTGGTTGAACTAAATTATCTTTAACAATTATAATGCTAACATTTATTGAGCACTTTTGGAAATACGTAACTGAAATAAGGCAGGTTCTTTCACTCCACCCCATATAAAAATAAAGAAATTGACGTTTAATGGGGGTTAAATAATTAGGCTCGTAGTGAGTGGCAGGTGGTGTTCAACCCACACCTCCCTCCTCGCACATCTCTGCATGCCTCTAAAACTCTTGATTTGAACACTTCAATATACTGCCTTCCAGCTTAGTCGATGGCTGTATATTTCTAATACACAGAAATCTCCATTTTAAACATTCAGAATCTTTTTTTTTTTTTTTTTTTTTTGTAGAGACAGGGTCTCACTTTGTCACCCTCAGTAGAGTGCCGTGGCATCACATAGCTCACAGCAACCTCCAACTCCTGGATTTAGGTGATTCTCTTGCCTCAGCCTCCCGAGTAGCTGGAACTACAGGCGCCTGCCACAACACCTGGCTATTTTTTGTTGCAGTTTGGACAGGGCTGCGTTTGAACCTACCACCCTCGGTACATGGGGCTGGTGCCCTACTTACTGAGCCACAGGCACTGCCCAACATTCAGAATCTTAAGATACTGCTTCTATGTAGTAAATTTTCCACAGCCCATACAATATCGCTTTATTGTGACACTGCTGTCTCTAAATCATTGCAGAATTACTGCTTACATACACATCACTTTATCTGGTAATTTGGGCAACTGAAATATTACAAATGAGAAGAGAGATTTGGATGGTGTTATTTTAGGTGGTGAACTGGCAGAACCAGATCTAGAACCCACTTTCAGGCTGGTCCTATTTACCTATGATGGTTGCTTTCAAAGTTATGTAAAAATATCATTCACTGAAAGAATCTTTCAGATACTAAGAAGATAGTAGTTATATTTTATAATGTTATTTTATATAATATTGTTTCCTACGTCTGTACCTTTCCATGTGTTCCTATGAATGAATTGTCCCCTGTCTAATAAGACCAGCCAGTCTGCTTGGTGAGTGCTTCCCATTTCCTTGTTTGTAGTCAGGGACTTTGCTGATTCTCCTCTGTAACACTGAGTCTTCCTGTCTCTTCTGTAACACTGATTTCTCTCCCTTTACTAGATGCAAACATGCACATGCACTCTCTCATAGTGTGAAAAATCTCTTCCTAGACTGTACCTTCTCCCTTAGTTTTTTTCACGTTATAGAGAAACGTGAAAACGATTTCCCTTTATAGAGAAACACCACAGAATTTCTTTGCTTTTATTACCACTGCCTCATCCTTCACGTACAAAGGGAATTGACCAGGATGTTATCCTTGCACTTTACCAAAACCTTTTTCTTCACTATCGACAGCAACTTTCATCGTAAGTCAGGTTGCTGAGTTCTCCATCTCTGTCTTCCTGGACCTCTCTGCACGTGACATGGTGGCTTATTCTCCGTGAAGCTTTTCCTCTCCGTGAGCTTTCATAAGGTCTCATTTACTTCCTGAAAAATTTCTCCCCCTTCTTTCTTAACTGCTCTTCTGCTTCCAGACTTTTTGTTGGAATGCTCAGCTTAGTCCTTGGACACTTTTCTTCTGTTTTCTCTTGACTGAGTATATAACTCTTGAAAAATCATATATTATATGGAAACAGTAGAAATGGAATAATTAACTTATTAATTCCATGCAGTTACAGTCTGGAAATAAGCTACAGTTAGAATATTTTTATTTTTCTGCATTATCGTATTATACATAGGCCATTTAGGTATCATGTAATATATTTATCTAAGAGTAGTCAAGACCATTAGTCACCAAATAATCGACCACCATGATTAAGTATATATTTCCCAAACATAAAGGCATCTAAGCATTCCTTCTTTTAAAATCTTAAGAGGCTTTTTTTTTTTTTTTTAATATTTATTTGTTTCTGTGTAACAAATTAGTTTCTTGGGAAAGAGTTGTTTTTTTCTTTTTTCCTGGTTTTGTCATTGATTTTTTTTTTCCTAAGAAAAAAACGGCGGTATAGCAAGTTTGTTAGGCTTTAAGAGCAGGTAAATAGTGAATTTTTTGGTACAAGAATGAATACACATCTGAACTAATCTGAAAATCATAGTCTGCTAGAAACACTAATTAGAAATATATTAGGTTTTATTCCCTTTGTAGTCACTAAATTACTTTTGGTTTTTATAGCTTTTTAAATCTGTGGAAATGGGCATCGCTTTGTTTGAGACAGTATTCTTAATGCTTATGAACCTTATTTTTAAGATTAGATGACTCATGGACTTTAATAACTCTGCCAGTCACTTCACAGACAAGCCTTCTCAGCAGAGGGATAATGATCAGAATAAAAATGAAGACATCCAACTGTTTATATTATTTTTCTATAGGCTCTGAACCATTAAAAACTTTTATTTGTTTGGAATGTCAAATTCAAATAGGGGATGACAATTCTACGAATGAATTCTGGTGTGAATTGATGGCTTGTCCATGCATGAATGTGGATGACTTTCACTATCTTAATACTTAGACAAATTCAGCTAACTCCCGCCGTTAGCATGAGTGGTTATGTTGCCCAAAGAGGATGTGAACTCTTTTCTTTACAAAAAGCCAGTGATGGTCTAGGTAAATAAAAAAACTGTCTTCTGATTGTAAAGGTCATATACCATTTTGCTTCCTGTAATCAAATGTAGTTGTTAATATTATATCCTAACTACTTCAGTATATACCCTGCCTAACTGTGGTCTGCACACATAGACCCTCAGAAGACTGCACAGCTATGCCTTATTCTTTACGGGGATTTATGCTGCAAGATCCTTATTTACTTTCCAAATATGGTGGAGTCGGATTAAATTAAAGCATTTGACCAGCGATGCTGCACTGGGAGTAGACTAGAAATGGGACCTACAGATAGGGATGTGTCTGACAAGGTTTATCAAATCCTACCCTTCCTTAAAAACAAAATTTTTTTTGGAAACTAACCAGCAGACCTTGGTGTTAATCTCCATGGTTGAAGTCCAGTTTTCTGCAACATAGTTGTGGTTTAGTGATAAGAACATAGTTTGTAGTTAGAAGACCTGGTTCTAGTTCAGAGCCTGACACTTACCAGCAGTAAAGCCCTCGGCCAAGGTGTTTAGGATCTGAGTCCGTATCTGTAAAATATAAATAAAGGCCTGTAAGACAAACTTTAGAATTAAGAGTCACCATAGTAATGTGCTTTGTAAACTGTATTGATTATACAGATGTCAGAATTCTGATTTCAGGATCTTACAGTGTTTCCAGGTTATATTCACCAGGTTTTATGATTATATAATTTATAGGTGTCAAAATCACAAGAGAATGAAGTTGTATCTGTAGTGACTCATAACACATTACTTCTTTCATATGAAATCTTAATATTCTCAAATTTTTACTTAATTGAAGATTCTAGTTAATTGTGTTTGAGTACTGGAATTTTAGTTTACTTATTTCCTGGAATTACTGTCACCTTATGAAAACATCAGGCAAGAAGTCCCACAATGGTTGAAAGATATTTTTCCTTAAAACAGGAAGTATTCTTTTTTTGTTGGTATTTCAGGTTTTAAAAATTTTAAACCTTTAAGACATATCAAAGAAGTACAAAATAAAATAATCACATGTGTGCTTACTACATCAAATACTAGTATTTTGTTCAGATCAATTTTGCAGAAATACTGTAAAGTATAAATGATCATAAAAATGCTAAGTTCTGCAGTCTACATTATAAATTAAATTATAGGAATTATAGCAATATGGAGAAACCTTGGAAAGGTTGTTTAGTTATAGCAGTATCCACTTACCTGTGTGCTTTTGTGGTTGCTATGAGACAAGCCAGAATTTAAAAACAATTTTCACTCTTGACTGTGTTACAGTTTTGGCAGACAGAGCCAAGAGTTTTTTTTTTTTTAATAATTTTATTAAATCATAATTGTGTACATTAGTGCAATCAGGGGGCGCAATGTGCTGACTTCATATACAATCTGTATTATTTTGGTCGAACTGTTAAACATAGCCTTTATGGCATTTTCTTAATCACTATATGAAGACATTGATATTCTACATTTAATAAGCTTCACCAGTACCCTGCTAAGATGCACCGTAGGTGGGATCCCACCAATTGCCCTTCCTCCACCTATCCTCCCCCCTCTCCTCCCCTCCCTCTCCTTTTTCCCTGTATTCTTGTGCTATAATTGGGTTTTAGCCTTCATATGAAAACTATAAATTAGCTTCATATTAGAGCTACAATTTTTCTTCCATTCTTGAGATACTTTGCTAAGAGGAATATGTTCCAGCTCCATCCATGTAAACACAAAAATGGTAAAGTCTCCATCTTTCTTTAAGGCTGCATACATTCCATGGTATACATGTACCACAATTTATTAATCCATTCGTGGGTCGATGGGCATTTGGGCTTCTTCCATGACTTAGCAAATTATGAATTGGGCTGCAATACAGAGAAATCTCATCAGATAATGATCATGCTTAACTCCTTAGCTTCCTAAGATGATGTCCCAAATGCCCAGTGTGGCTACAAAGTCCTGAATGATCTGCATCCTGCCTCCTTCTCCAAATTCACCCCCACACTCCCTCCTCTTCTCCTGTTCCCCTCAGGTTTCTCATTTTTCATTTTTCTCAGGCATATTCTTACCCCTCCCCACTCCTCTGCCTTAGGACATGCTGTCCCCTCTATCTGTCATAGTTTTCCCTCCCCATTGTTACCTCTTTCCACCAGCTTTTAGGTCTAAAGTCCTTCTCTGTGGTTTGATTTCCTGATAACTGAGGTCTAACTTGAGTATTCCCTCAGGTGTTCCCATAATACTGCGGACCCCTCTTATGGTAACATGTACATACTGCTTTAAAATTACTCACCAGGCTGAAAGCAAGGGCTCATGCCTGTAATCCTAGCACTCTGGGAGGCTGAGGTAAGCAAATTGCTTGAAGCCAGGAGTTTAAGAGCAGCCTGAGGAAGAGCAAGAACTCTTACTAAAAACAGAAAAATTATCCCAATGTTGTCAGATGCTCCCATAGTCCCAGCAACTCAGGAGGCTGAGGTAGGAGGATTACATAAGTTCAGGGTTTGTGGTTGCATTGAGCTAAGATGATACCACCTCCCTCTACCCAGGTACACAGGGTGCAGAGCGGACTCTGTCTACAAAAATAAAAAACAAAACAACCTACTCATGGACTTGTCTGTGTTCCTCCAGAGGATTATGATGTCAGTGAGAGAGGAAGCCATGTCTGTCTGGCTTATCGCTGTATTCTAACCTCAAGCACCATTCCTAGAGGGAAATACGAACACAAGGAATAGATCTTGAATGAGGGAAGGAATGATAAGCCTTAGAAAGGAAGAGCATTGCTCTGTTCTGACACAGATGAAGATTAGTTTATTGTTTGTTTGTTTTCCTAAAGGAATGTAGAAACTACTTGGAAGGGGATACTCATATGATTTAGTAATTTTTAATTCTAAAATCTGTAGACAAATCATCACATTTCATTCTTGCAAAGCTCCTGTAAGACAGGAACTGTTATTGTCACTGTATTAAATATAAGGAAATTGAAGAAAGACAATTGAAGTTAGGTAATCACACCAAACTTCCAAAGTCAACCAAATTGCAGGGGCAGGATCTGTTCCAAGGCAGATGGAAGCTTGCAGCTCCAGTCTTAACAGTGCACTACAGAAGGCAAGGTGATCGGGTGTCATTATACTGAGAGTTCCTGAGAGGCCACACTACATCTTACTCATTTCAAATTTGTTCATGTCACAAATTATCTCAACCTTATGGCCTTAAGGTAATGCCAAATGAATAAAAATTTGGGTTCTCTAAATTCTACCTGTGCTCAGTATTTTGCTATCATGTTTCTTCAGATACTCTCTGCAAAGGCCCTGGATAAACACTTCGCTCCAGGTCATCCCTTCTGATTTAAACTGACTTGCATTTGTTCTTAATAAATTGTCAACAGGATAAATTCTCTAGGAGTTGCTAAATGCTTTCTTTCCTAGCCATGTAAATATTCAACTTACTGAGAGAGATTACTGGTAACATCTGCAATGCTTCACATAGAGGAGACCATGAATATTGAGTTGAAATATTAAGCATCCAGGAAGTAAAGACAGAGAAGCAACATGCTATTATAAAATGTTAGTACTAAAACTTTTCATTAATATCATCATCTGAACTAAACTATGCCTCTGTACTATGACTTAATATCAACAAAAGCATGTTGCATAAGATGAAAGAATCCTTAGAGATGTTAAACAATAATAAATTCAAGTATTTGATGTAGACTGAAAACTGGCACAGGACTTTTTTGAGGGTATCTGGCCTCTTCTTTCATCTTTTATGTCATTCTTTTAGTTATAATTTTTACACTTCCATTTCCTCTGGAATCTCTCATATATACTATTTGGCAGGTTATTTTTCTATGTTTCATTTTGACATGTGATTGATTTGTAAATTCAAGGGCAAGTAAAGGAGTTTGCATCTTTACCAACTTCTAGACACTTTTGAATTTTGGCTTTATATACTGCAGTTAATTGCCGCCTTGTGTCAAATGGTTTCCTCATATCTACTGGCATTAATTTCTTTTTAAAAATTGATATTTAACAAGGTAGACTTCACAAGTTAAATAGATGCCAATTAACCCAAAATCTGAACTGACTTTTAAATGGAAGTCAGTCCTATCAAATTAGTGTTCTCTACAGATTTAGTAGATAGCTGTCAACACGATGGAGTTGAAGCATCAATTTTAAGCAATTTATTTTTTAAGTTTATGATATTAGTTTGATTGTGATTATATATGCCAAAGTTATATAATTTTGTGTCAATTACTAAGGAGCTAGATGAATTTTGTATAGTATTACATTTTAATCATCTTTATAATTAACGTTTAATTTATATTCTTTCTCTTTCCCTTTCCATCTACAGAGTGTACTTCTTTGAGTTTTTCACACAGGATTTAAGCAATTTTTCTGCCAATTAAATGACATTTTATTTTTTTTTTAAGTGAATTGACTCCTGGGGAAATGGGCTCTGGAGATGAAAGCCCTGTTTTATTAATAGAAGAGCTTCCTCCCACACAGAGACTCATGAAGCCGCCTCACTATTTCTCCCTCCCTGGTCCATACTCTTGCCGGGAAAAGGGCTGAGATTTCAAAGCCAGTTTTAAGATGTTGAGGATGCTAATAATGGGGACTTGCTTTCTGACATTTCTAATGAAAATCTTACCCACTCAGACCCACTCCACCAAGCCAGTGTCTAGAACTATCTGCACAACAATGGAGAGAAATAGTTAAAGTTTTTTACTATTTGTATTAAAACTAAACCTAGATATTGTGAATACTCCATATGAGTACGGATAACACATATTCGATGCCTGCTCACTCTTACAGTCCTCATCCCATTTATTCACTTGTGCTCATTTCTCTTTTCAGTTAATTTGGAATCATTCCGTTTGAACAATAACACTATAGTGACTTTATTATTTCTAATTAGCTTAATGTACAAATTTAATCTTTTTTGGCTTCTATCAATAAAGAGAAAAATTTGTGACCAAAATTTAGTGTTAAATGGTTAATATATGAAATGTGGACCAGATAAAAGGCCAGAAAAATGTTATGAATTTATATCCTTTGCATAATATCTGAAGTCAGATAATTAATCTCACAAACACATCTGGGAAAAAGTGCCACATACCTCATTGGTGAGTAACACTATAGTCATGGAATGGCCCAGGGGAGTACTTCAAAGGTGACCATAGTGATATTCAGCAAGAAGGTATGTAGCACTTTGTCTAGGAGGAGTTCATGAACTTAACTTTCCGACCTCATATAATGATAGTCTGATGACCATTCCAGAAAAAGAGTTCCAAAATTGCTTTGAAGGGTGGACTAGGCACCAGTTTTGGTACATAGCTTCCCCAGGGGAGTGCTTCAAAGGTGATCACAGTGACATTTGGCAATGAGCTAGGTAGTACTTATTCTAAGTTGCATTTGTTAAATTAAATGTCCCACCTACTACATACATCAATTCTTGATGTCATGTTCAAATATGGAACTTACACATATGCATTCTTATAAAGTATACGGGACTACTGGAGAGAAGTTCATCGAGAGAATTATCCATTGTGTTCATTACCACAAACATTTGTGGAATGAAATGTTCAGCATTTATGGAACTTTTTTTCCATAAGATAAGTTGGCATATCCACATTTTTTTGTATATGTTTAGAATTTCCCAAGATCAGAGAGAATATAAACCAATAATCACAAATAAAAATGCTACAACAGAGTGAGCTGAATAAGAAGAGCAATGGGCTGAAGATGTAACACTTAGAAAACCCTGGTGTTTAAAGCAGAGGCACAAGAAGGAGAGCCAAAGAATAGTTGGGAAAAGAACTGTTGAAGGTATAGAGAAGCGTGGGAGGAATGTAATGTTTTGAGCTTACAGAAAGGCAAGAACTACAGATATAACAAATGGTCAGCAATATCAGATAAAACAGAAAGAAGAGGTCCATATGAGTTGGAAAGTCTGTGTTAGATTTTGACAGAAAATTTAATATTCTGATGTAGAAGCCAGATGGTGGTATGCTAAAAAGTAAATGAGAATCAAATATGATAACAAACAAATAATACCTGATTCTATGTTGCTTACCTGAGATACATCCAATATGTAAGAAACATGAAAACTATAAAAACAGGAAAATCAATTTTAATCCTTGCTTGAATTCATGGGGTCATCATGACCAATCACATTTTATGTTTTAATAATTTTATTCAAAGATAAAATTGATAGGTCTTTAGGGAGAAAGTGGTATTCCTATTTGATTTCTACTGAGCAACCTAGGGCTTGCACAGCATTTAATTGGCACTTACCCTAATATAGAATGTATCAAAAATTAAGTAGGCATTAATTAGGAACACAAAATGTGAACTAGCCTTAAAAAGTTAATTATCAAATTGGTATAGCTATCTGTCAACAGACTCCCATACTCATCCTGCTAAAGCAGTTTCATTTTTTAAATGTAATATGTTTCTTAGGATGTGATTACACATACAATATATGGTTGTAATTTTGAGTTAATTGCACAGTAGCTAGATTAACTTTTACATCATTACACTTTAATCAGTGTTTTTCATGATTAATGTTCATTTACATTTAAGACTTCCGAGCCCTTTTTTCCATTGTTTCAGCTCCTCCCTTTTCATGCCATGTACTAACTTACCATATCATTTCCTTAAAGCTCTCTGAGGACAAAATTTTGCATTTTCTCACTTTAGGTACCATGAAAATGCTCGTATTAAATGATGATAGTGCTAGTATCTCTACCACAATTTAGTACTAATGACTATAATTATCTTAATATATGGAAAAGAAAGGATAGATAATAGCTGGGGAAATCACATAGCAAATAACGCAGTTAATACTGTACTCTATATCATGTTGACTTTAGTTTTATTTCAACTGTAACTTCCAGAGAAAAGGAAGATAAAATTGATTTTCTTATTTCTTTTATGTGACTTGAACAGCATGAAACACATCCTCATGAGAATCTTTGAAAAAAAAAATCACACTTCCTTATTAGTATATCACAGCTAATAAATTTGACAATAGGTTGAGAAAGATGTATTTCCTTCAGTTATGTTTCTGAAGAATGCTATTACTGATCTGAACCAACCATTGAGACTTAAGTATTTTTTCCTTAAAATGTATTTTTTAAATATAAATGATATATATAATGTTTTATAATATATGTATTGTCTATACAGACTAATTAAAAGAAAACCTGAGTGTATCACAATTACTGACACAGAGGTGCTCCATTTTATCTACCACCTCCCTTCTCAGTATGTGGTAGGTGACTTCACACTCTCAAACTCTGCTGACTTGATCACTATTTTCTTTTCTTTTTATTGTATACACTTTTTTTAAATTAAATCATACTGTGTATATTAATGTGTTTATGGGGTAAAGTGTGCTAATTTTTTATCCAGTGTCTTAGCATTAGCTGGAGGTTTAATTCTTTTTACCCATGATAATATTATTTTTGCATTATATAATTCATGTTCAATCACACAACTAACCTTTGAACAACATGGGGGTTAGGGGTACCAACCGCCCACACATCAAAAATCTACATATAATTTTAACACCCCCAAATTTAACTACTAAGAGCCTACTGTTGACCAGAAGCCTTACCAATAATACAATTAACACATAATTCGTATGTTATGTGCATTATATACTGTATTCTTCCAATAAAGTGAGCTAGAGAAAAGAAAATGTTATTTAAAAAATCATAAGGAAAACAGAATATATTTCCTATCCATTAAGTTGAAGTGGATCATCATAAAGGTTTTCATATGCATCGTGTTCACATTGAGTTGGTTGAGGAGGAGGGGTTGGGTTGGTCTACCTGTCTGGGGAGGTGGGTAGCAGAAGAGGAGGAAAATCCACATGTAAGTCAACCCACGCGGTTCAAACTCATGTTGTTCAGGGATCGATTGTACCTGTTTACATATATTCACACATATACCATTTCCTTTGACCTTCATTTCTTCTTAAATCTCAGACTACCCATCTGGAATCATCTTCTGTCTTCAGAAATTTCATCAGTTAGGATCTTTTAATGGCAAATTCTCTTGGGTCTTGTTTGGGTAAATGTCTCTATTTTTGTTACAGTATTGTTCTTAAAAGTTATTATTCCTAAGGATAGAATTCATGTATGATAGTTACTTCTTTATAACCCAATAAATATATTGCTCCATCATCTTTCCCATTCACTGATACTAATGAAAATTCAGCTGTTAGTCCTAATACTACTTACTTAGAAATGATGTTCATTTTTTACTTTTATAAGAATGTCCTTTTATTTTTTTTAAGTCTTCTAAAGCTATTTGACATTTGAGGACCTACCAGTCCTTTGGTTATTGCCTCTCCAGTCATTTTAGGTCCTGAAGCTTGTCCTCTAGGAGATCCCTTAAAAAGGTATGATGGTTAATTTTTTGTGTCAGCTTGAGTGGGTTGAAGGACACCTAGATAGCTGATTAAACATTATTTCTGGGTCTGTCTATGAGAGTGTTTTGAGAAGAAATTAACATTTGAGTTCAGAAGCTGAGTAAAGATGACCCACCAATGTAAACAGATATCAGCTAATCTTTTAAGGGCCAAATATAATTAAAAGGCTGAGGAATTCTCTATTTTCTTGACCTGGGACATGATTGTCTCCTCCCTAGGACATCAGAGCTCCTGGTTCTCAGGCTTTTGGACTCCACAACTTAAGACAAAGTTATCTCCCTGTACCCCCTCCCTATCCTTACCCTTTCTAGTTCTCAGGCCTTTGGACTAACCTAGAAATTACATCACTAAATTCCCAGTTTTCAGGGCTTTGGACTTGGATGACAAAATTATACCACTAGCTTTCCTTGTTTTCCAGGTTGCACATGGCAGAGGTAAATTATAGGACTTCTCATCCTCCATAATCACATGGATATGTATATTATGTTTATTACATATGTAATATATATATAACCACCAAATTGGTTCTGTTTCTCTAGAGAATACTGACTAATATAGAAGGGCACAAGGAGCATTCATGGTATTCTTGAACATTCATAATTGTTTGTCTATATTGCTTTTAGAATTGAAGGTCATTTTAGCTGAATTTAAAATCCTAGCTTACAAATTTCTTCTTTAAATTTTGATCATTGTTTTTGAATTTGATCACATCTCTTCAAATCTTCCCTTTTTAAAATACCACACTTCTGAATTTTTCTGAAATATGTTTGTGTTTATAGCTTTTTAATGTTTTTAATTCTTATTCTTTATTTCTTTTATCTCATTTAAAAGTTTTAGGTTTTAATTTTCTGGGCATATCATTCTCTGTGATGCCTTTGTCTAGAGGAATATTCTGTAATATATTATTATTACTTTATAATAACTTTTTATAAAATTTGAGGACTATCAATTTTTTTCTTTGTTCGTTTTTTTTTTTCTTTTCTCTTGTTTTTTCCTGTTTAAGTGAGATGAGTTTTCTTATACTTTTCAGAGGTAGTAGTAGTGTGTCAAGTAAAATTTTAGGCTCACTACAGTAGAGTTCCCTCTTTCATTGCTTTAAAAAGAGATTTAAAAAATTTATTTATACTTGCTGAAAATTATCTTGGCTATTTTATGCCAACACATCAACCTATGGAACAATCTGGCTTACCAGTTGATTTTGTAAATGATGTTTTATTAAAACGTAGCCTGAAGCTGGTGGCTTGCCTGTTGCCTTGACTGCGGTTATGCTGCGATTGTAGAGGTGAGTCGCCACAACAGAGATTGTGGCTAGCAGAGCATGAACTATTTCCTCAGGGCTCTGTTCTAGGAAAGTTAGTGAACCCTGACCTCAGTCCTCTCTTTGCCCCCTATTGTTCCTTTCCTTCTCAAATCTGATTAAATACGTATACATTTGTCCATGCTGGTCTTTGCCCAGCAAGAGGGCTTTAGCTTATTACTTTGGAGCTTTGGGGGCTCAGACTGCTTGAGCACCTTCACTATCACACAGATCATTTGAATTATGCAGGAATTAGATTCTGGAGAGCTCCCTTCAGTCTGAACCACTGTTTTTGTACTGACATGCTTCTTCATGCTATACTTTTTACATTGCTCCAACCATCATTCTCACCCTGGAAATAGCAGTCAGTTCTAGTTTTGTTTTATTTTGTTTTGTTTTTATCAGACTTTCCATCTTTTAGGGTGTCATCATTGAGGTTTTTATATTTCTGTACCAACTAGGTAGGTACCTGATCCATAGCAATCTGGGTCCCAGCTCTGCAGAGTACTGTAGTTCAAGCTTTAGGTTGTAAGGATGTTCAATTCTTCCCTTAATTTCTTGACAATTAAAAAAGGGACAGGAGCTCCTTTCTGCAGTGATTGACATTCTCTCTTTGTATTTTTTCTTTTCAGTCCCCTAATACCTGCTAAACTAATTTCTTATATTGTATTATTTCTTTTTAAATAACTGGCACGGTTTCTACTATCCTAATAAGTCAAGACTAATAAAAATGTTAATCTTCAGTGTTGGTGAAAACTTTTTAAAATTAACTCTGTCATATAATGGTGAAGGATATACAAAATAATTTAAAAGTAATTTGTCAGCTATCATCAACATTTGAATATGCATGTTCTGATTCACACTTTGAGTTCAAGGATTCTATTCTAAGGAAATAAGTGTGCATAATGAGATATGTACATAGCTTGATACATAACAATTAGAAAGAAGAGGCAAACTCATGTAAGAATCTTGAACAATCTCCAAAACTTATTATTAAATGAAGGAAAACATTCACAGAACAATAAATGTACTATGGTTCCATTTGAATTTAAAGTGATATATGTAGACATAAATGTGTATAAAAAGATAGAAAGCCTCATCCTAAATTATTAACAGGTGACGTCTCTGCTGAGAAAATTGAGATTGTTTAATAAGGGTGACTTCTATTCTACAGGACTCCTATAGTTTGAATCTTTCAGTGATTATTTATGTGTTACATGTTTAACAAACAATACAGGACATAGATATGTATAGATAGAAAGAACATAATCTCCTAAGAATAAGCCTTCCTAGCCATGTGGGATTAGATGAAACTTACATCCATGAACTCATGTCTTCTACAATGCTAACTATGAAAGATTTTGAAGAACAAGAGGGAATCTAAAAAGAAAATAAAAGCCTCAGGGTCACTCCCCAATTCCTTACTCAAAATAAAAGGCATCTATGAAGAACCAGACCCATAGATCATTCATCATCATTCATTGCTGACCTTCTATAAGCAAGAGCATGCAAATTATAACTTTAGGCCTGCAGGCTATATTCAAATGCAAAAAACTGAAGTCCTATTCCATATTAATAGTGAATTACAAGTTTTTATCTACAGGCACAGAACAGAGATAAGACATGATTTGATATTCTTCTGCCTGTCCAGGGACACCTACATAATATTTCTTTTTTTTAAATTTTTAAAATTTTTTTTAATTTTTACATAAACATGTGTTTATTTTTTTTCCATATACATGTGTTTATTAGGCTTCCACTTTTTGCATTCACAGAATTAAAAAGCCTTAAAATGTAATAACAATAACAATGTTTAAGATAAGGACTAGAAACAAAAGTCTGATAAGGAATGAATGAAGATAAACACATTCATAATTGATGTTTCTTTACTACCTTTTTCTCCTCTAGTATTTACCTTATCTTTTGTGAAATGTAGATTTTCCTGGGTCTCATAAGATGTAACTAACCATTTGTCTCATTACTACCCCCGCCTTTTTTTCCTTTCTATATGCCTTTAAATGCTGAAACTTCCAGATTTTCCTTTGAAGAAACAGGTTTTGTCTACATTTTGTGTTTTTCCTGAGCTTATCCTCAATTTTGGCTTAATAAAACTCATTGACTGAGATTTTTACCTTAGTCACTTATTTGGAGTCAGTTACTTATGGATTAAGCCTTTTAAGGAGATGGGATGTAAAGGAAAGGGAGCTTGTAAGAAAGAGGGAGGTAACTCTCTGGAGGGAAATGATGAGAAATGATGAGAATCAATGATGTCAAGTTTAAAGTGTTAAAAAAAAAAAAAAAAGAACCATGGCAAAACTGAAAATTGCTAGTGCAATCTGACTCTGAAGCCAATCCCTTCTTTTTAGTGCATGCAATAAATATTGATGGTTTGTGAGTTCAGCACACTCCTTTAAGTGTGCACAGGAATTAAGGAAAGACCTAAATTACTGTATTAAAAATAAAGTCGGAAGGCAACCACGTCTAAGAGGATAAAAAGAAGAATCTTTTATATTCTGGAAAAAAGCAATATGTTTTAATATTCAGAACTTCATCGGTCCTTTATTCTCCTACATTATCAGTTTTTAAAAGAATATATATGTATACCCAAATGTTTTCATTTTACCTTGTCAATATGATTTTTTTAAACATAAATTGGCCATTCGCATTGTCCAGAATATCTTTAAAAGGTCTGATTTACTTCATTCTTTACAACTTTAATAGCTTGAAAGATGGAAAAATAAAGTGCATGTAAAAATAGATATTATAATAAAGGCTTCCTGGAATAAAGACATTCAAGACAGTTTCGATTAGATTGTATTATTTCAAAAAACTGTCTCATTTGTGTATGTAAAGCAAATTGCAGTCTGGTTGTTACAAAAGTATTCTGAGGAGAGCAAAGATTATTTGAGGTGAAGTAACTGGGTCTAAGCCGGTGGAAGTCATTTGGATTGCTCGAGGAAGGATGTGTGATAGCATCTATCTCTCATACTTTGAAAGTTAAGCAGCTAATCTAAATACACGAAGCGTCTTGCTATTGGAAAACTATTAATAATTAGTGTAGTGAAAACCTCTTGTCTGATGAAGAATCTGTCAAGTAAACAGTGAAAGAAGAGCCATTAATCCCAAATCTGGGAGTGACTGATCAATGACACTTTTAACATTAAGTATATTGCTGAACATATGATTTTCATTTCCCATCTTTTTTCAAAAGCAAATTTTTGCTACAAAATATGCTTTTGCTTTTATTTCCTCTCAACGGAATATGGTATAAACACAGAGAGAATGTTTACATGCTGTCATTATATAAGTGTTATATTTTAAATGCTTCTGTGTGCTTCCATAACATCAGCCCTTTGCATGAAGAAATGCTAATGATATTACTATGAAGCACTTATTTAACTTGATCTCTCTGAGAATTATATTCTCTTCTATAAAAAATGAAGTATACTGATGCTATGTATATCTCAAAATAGTTGAAATATTTAACTCTAGGATTGTTTGCATTCTTTGAGTGATGAGTTTACAGGTGATTTTTATATCCTTTTTTCTTTTCAGTTTCTCAACACATTTATAAGTAACATGTATTACTTTCATACCTGGAAGAAAAAAAGAGCAATAACTATTATTTTTTAAAAAATAAAAGAAAGAAAATAGTACATTATAAAAGTTTGAATTTAAACATTTTGACAAGTGAAAAAGTAAATCTTCCTTATCCATTATCTTGGCCATTTGTGCTCAGTGTTAGAATGAAAGTGTGTTTGCTGGGCTTTGTAACCATTAGCAATATTTTTTTGTACGTTAATCATTTCCCATATCTTTTATTCCCATGACTTTGGCCTATACTGGAAACGTTCTGTGGACAAAGTTATGATCTGAATGTTCATGTTTCCCAAAATTCATATGTTGAAATCCAATTATCCAGTATATTTGCAGATGCAACCTTTGAGAGTTAATTAGTGTTTGAGTAGGCAGTGAGGATGGGGCCCTCATGATGACATCTTTATGAAAAGAGGAGTAGATAGGAGATTTCTCTCTCCCTCGTTTGAGGATACCAGGAGAAGATGGCTCTCTGCAAACAAAGAAGAGAGCCCTCAACAAAAACTTGATCTGGGACTTCCCAGCCTCTAGAAATTTAAGTAGTAACAATCTGTTGTCTAAGCCCCCCACCCTAGGCTAGTTTCTTATCCAAGCTGAATAAGACAGGCACCATAACCCCTCTTATCCTCTTTAATCCCCACCAATTTCCCTTTGTTGCAGAAACTAAAAGCCACCAAAGAGAATTTTATATGATTTGTGATTGAACTTGATCTACAAGCCATATGTCTTATGGTATAGATGTCAATGCATTATCAAAGACTATTACATAAAACCATTCACACTTAACACTAAGTCAGACATCATTATCACCAAAATACCGAAACAGCAAAGAAGTTCTTTTTTTCAAGAATATTATTTTGTGGCCCTAAAGAAATCTATTATAACTGCATTTTTTTCTCTTTTTTTTTTTTTTGCAGCTTGCTACATTCCTTTCGGAAATCATTGGTCCCCAATTCAACCATATGTAAAATAGAGAATTCCATTAAATCACAAATAAATTCCTTCCATCTTTATAATTCTACGGTTTTCTCCATGTGGTTAAGAAATTCTCACTGTTATATAACAAAATTAATAGGAGAATGTGCTTAAAACTAATTTTTAGCACTTCTCTGGAAGTTTATTTCTGTATGATCAAAACAAAATAAGTATTATAAAAAAATTAAAAGGTGAGCATCTAATATTCGGTTCCATAGTTATCAGAGCATGTAGCTATGTCTACGTGTGAACAAACAATCTTACATAAAAATTTATTGGGTGGTGCCTGTGGCTCAAAGGAGTAGGGCACCAGCCCCATATGCCGGAGGTGGTGGGTTCAAACCCAGCCCTGGCCAAAAACTGCAAAAAAAAAAAAAAAAAAAAGAAAGAAAGAAAAAATTTATTTAAGAGAGAAAGGATACATTCGAGGTGATAATGAAACCCTATTTCTCTGACCTATATATAACACTAAGACTAAATTATTTTTATCTTAACCTCTTGCTCTGAGATATTATTCTCATTGTATTTCCTTGCCCTGATCTGTCACTCCTTATTTACTTCTGTATAATGTTACTATCTAATTTGGGATTTAAGAAATAAATGCCTTAATGAAGGCATTTGCACAAGATAGTTTATTCCTTTTGATTCCAACCTGATAAGATAGATAACTTCATAAAATATTTCTGAAAGATTCCAGCCTATAAATTATCTCTACTTTTCTAAGCTACTAATAAGCCAAAAAGATTAGATTTTTAATCTAATCATGATTAGATTGAAATACATTGATTTTATGACTTTTTAAAATAACATGTCTGTTTTTTTAATTCATTGTTTTTGTTTTCTCCTAAGTAACTGTCTGCCTTATAAGGGAGCGTGATGGATGACACACAAACCAAAGATAAACGACAACTTACGTATCAATTATTTAGTAATAATTGGTTTTGGTTTTCTTAAGGACTAATTGTATAGCCATTTCCATAGGCAATTGATCTAATGAGTAAGTAAATAAATTAAAACACACCAATTTTGGAAATAATCTATGTAGCTGGCTATTTCTATCACTCTAGTTGCTACTGTAATAAAGATCTGCATAAATTATCTCTGAGGCTGCAAAGAATCGAAACAGATGAAACTAATGACATATATTCTAGCATTTTTACCAATACCTTCCACATGTCCTGAAAAATATAAGACAACCAATAAATATTTTTTGAATAAAGGAAAGAATTATGATATTACTAAAACTTTATTTTATTATGACAAAATGATGAATTTTTCAAAAACTTAAATAAAAAAATAATTAATGAAAAATAGCCTCCACAGGTCAAATAACTTTTCTCATATGTTTGAAGTATGATTTCTGATGCTGAGTTTGAGAAAAGAGATCAAAAGTACAATGGCTCAATTTTTGACAGTTCCTATCTTGATTGTGTAATTACTTTTCCCCTTCTGATATATTTTCCATTGAATTTATTTAGGGCAATATAATTAAACTCAGAGAATTGTTTTACTTCTTTTCCCCTAAGTTTGGATTTTTAAGACTTTACATTCTCTTAGTGAATAGTTGCTGAAGAGCCTCACAAGATAGGTTAGAACTGGTGAGATAGTTTGGGGCAACCTCGATTCTAGGCAGCTCATAATGGCTGAACTTGGATTAAATTGATCCTAAGAGGAAGGAGTAGCTATATAGCTAGATAATTAATTAGAAAGAAAAGGAAGGAAGGAAGGGAGGGAGGGAGGGAGGGAGGGAGGGAGGGAGGGAAAACAAGAGAGACAGAGGGAGGGAGGAAAAGAAGGAAAGGGAAAAAGGGAGAGAAAAGAAGCAAATAAGTGAAAGTACACTACCTTTTATTTGCCAAGAACCAAATAATGGGTATTTCTGAGCATAATGTTTTTGTTGTGTTATACTATACTATAGTAATAGAGGCAAAGCCATTTTAAGGAGGTAATTTGGAGAAAAAGTCAAAATACTTCTGAAATGTTTTTCTTTGTTAGTTAATGCATTACAACTTTCTTAAAAATAATAATGAATTGGGTTTTAGCCTTCATATGAAAGCTATAAATTAGATTCATATTAGGGCTGAGTACATTGGATACTTTAATACGGGGAAAGGGAGGGGAGGGTCGGGGGAGGACGGGTGGAGGGAGGGCACTTAGTGGGAACACACCTACGGTGCATCTTAGCAGGGTACTGGCGAAACTTATTAAAGGTAGAGTATTAATGTCTTTATATAGTGATCAAGGAAATGCCATGAAGGATATCTGTAACAGTA
>CAUYON010033197.1:0-20844 GCA_963573935.1 Arctocebus calabarensis | reverse complement strand
GTAGGTGTGATCCCACCAATTGCCCTCCCTCCACCCATACTCCCTCCTCCCCTCCCCTCCCTTTCCCCTTTCCCTGTATTCCTATGCTATAATTGGGTTTTAGCCTTCATATGAAAGCTATAAATTAGCTTCATATTAGGGCTGAGTACATTGCATAATTTTTCTTCCATTCTTGAGATACTTTGCTAAGAAGAACATGTTCCAGCTCCATCCATGTATTTTAAGCTCAATGCCTCTCATGAATTTGAAGTCAAGTCTCTTAGCAAGAGCTGCAAACCCCTGACAGGGCAGGAAGAGCCGCTGCCGAGAGGGTTTGCTCACATGGTTTCTTGGCTGGAGAGTTCAGTTTCTGCTGACTGTTAACAAAATATCTCAGTTCTTTTTTTTTTTTTAGAGACAGAGCCTCAAGCTGTCACCCTGGATAGTGTGCTGTGGCATCACAGCTCACAGCAACCTCCAATTCCTGGAGCTCAAGCAAATCTCCTGCCTCTGCCTCCCAAGTAGCAGGAACCACAGGCACCCACCACAACGCCTGGCCAATTTTTGGTTGCAGCCGTCATTGTTGTTTGGCTGGCCCGGGCTGGATTTGAACCCGCCAGTTCAGGTGTACATGGGTGGTGCCCTAGCCCATTGAGCCACAGGCGCCGAACCAAGATCTCAGTTCTTAATCACATAGTCACAGAGCCTCTCGCCATAGGTTTCTCTTGGTATGGAAGCTGCTTGGAGTAAGTGACCCAAGAGAAGAACAGCCAAGATTGAATCACAATTCCTTTTCTTTTTTCTAACTTTCTCTTGGAGGTGGCAATGAAATGCCATACCATCATTTCTGCCACTTCTGTATGTTTTAAAATTTTATTTTATTTATTATTGTTATTTTTTTGGTCACACAGGCCAACCTGGTATAATGCAGGAAGGAACTAGGTAAAGCTGCAAATATCAGAAGCAAGGGATTAAGGTTTGTGTGCAGCTTGGAGATCAGCTACCACAGTTCTGAGGGAGGAAATTAATAGGACACTGGGGGACAGAGTGAATATTCTGGGAAGTTCTATGGAATGAACTGTACCCCCTCAAAATTCATATACTGAAAGTCTAATCTCCAATGTGACAGTATCTGGAAATAGGACCTCAGAGGAAGTGATAAAGGTTCAAAGAGGTTGTATGGTAGGCACCTAATTCAATAGAACTGGTGCCCTTTTAAAGGGAGACACCAGATGTCTCTTTCTACCCTGTGAGGACTCCGTGATAAGACAGCCATCTGTAAACCAAGAAGACAACGCTCACAGACACCAACCCTGCTGGGATCTTCATCCTGGACTTCTAGACCCCCCAAACTGTGAGGTATAACGTGTATGTTGTTTAAGCCACCCAGTCTGCTGCATTTTGTTATGGCAGCTTGAGCAGACTAATACCAGAGGAAACCAGAGAGAAGAGTATCAGGGAAGCCAAACAAAGAATACATTTTGAGAAGGATAAGGCAATCAATAATGTCAACTGATCGTTATGTATTATTGTTTGGGAATTTACCAAGAGCGAGGGAATATCCTACTTTATTTAGAAAAAATGAAGGTTTTAGGTCATAATTACAGTTTGTGCTTATTCAAGGTTATGTATTTTGTCATATTGTGGATCATGCATTTGATTTCTTAACACAAATTCAAAATTCCTTTATGTTTCTGTTTTTAGCTGTTTGGTTCCTTTACCTTTTCATTGTGAGTCTCTCACCTACCAAATTTCCTTATCACACTTGTAAGTGTATATTTGTTCTGACACACGTTTTTTTTCCTCCAAAACTATAGTCATTAAATTTGCTAATTCCTTCTCATTTATTTTGTGAGAAAAGGTCTAAACCATATATCAGTTTAATGAAACATTCTCTTCAGGTGTTAAATTCAATGAATATATAAGTCAGATTTTAATTGTAAACAACAGGATACTTTTCAAAAATGAGATATTGTTAAGCCTGCATAGCATTTCAACAACATTTGATTATTTGATTTTAAAAAGTTAGCCAATTTGAAATGTTATGAAGTTTTCAAACTTTCAGTCTGGTTGAATATTTTAAGTACTTTGATCTTAATTAGATATTAAGCTTTAGTTAACCAATAAATAAATAAAAAGCTTTAAACCTTGCAATCCTACTTAACAGCAGGTCATAGCTCTAACTAATTCTGAAAATACTTAATGTATTCAGTTAATCATATTTCCTGGAGAACATTATAATCCTACTCACTAGTCTTGTAGTCACTGTAGTAGGTTTTCTTTCTTATTTACTGTACTTCTTTAAATGTGATGATAAAATTATGTCTGAGAAGTTTGGTTTCTTAGAATTCAATTGTAGCCTTCCTCTGCCTTGCAACCGCAACAAACTGATTATCCTTCTATCTCCATTCTTCGACTTTTATAATCACAGATTTTCTCTCTAAGCATCCTGAGACTAACTTGACAATGTTGAAAATTTTACTTACATCAAATTAACATGTAACATGTAAAATACTCAAATCTCTACACATGGTATACATCAAAACTTGAGTGCAACCTTTTTTCTAGTGACTTTGTGACATGACTTAAATCAAACTGAACAAAGACAAACTACAAATCTTGGTCTATGGCAGCATATTGCTGAACAGGACCTTGAGTGACCAACTTTTGTGTTTGCAAATCTAATTAAATTGATACATTGTGAGGCAATTTATCTAAGAAGCCTATTGTACTTATTGCTACTTGATACCACACATTCTTGGATTTCATGGCTTTAAATTTCAGAATATTATAGGGCTACACATCTTTGGATAGATGGGTTGCATTTGTACTGCTTGAGTCAGGATTGTAAGTGTGCCTATCACACAGACACCTGTTAGGGATGATTTCACTGACCCTGTACTCTTCGCTCCCACCTGCATGATTTCTGTTGAGTTTTACTTTCATTTGTGTAAATGAGAGTGGACTGGTTAGCTCCAAATGATTAATGGGTACTTTGCTTTCTGTTTGTCTATTCTTTAGATATTTCACTTATGATAATGGTCTCCAGTTCCATCCAAACTGTTCCAAAAGGGATGAAGCCATCTTTCTTCATGGCTGAGTAGTAGTCCAGGTATACATACAGCACAATTTGTTAATCTGCTCATAGATGGATGGGCTCTTAGCTAGATACCACATCTTCACAGTTGTGAACTGTGCTGCAATAAACATTCTTTTCCTTTGGGTAAATACCCATTACTAAGATTGCTGGATCAAAGGGTAGTTCTACTTTTAGTTCTTTGAGGAATTGCCATACTATTAATATTTTTTCCATAGATGTTTTACTAGTTTGCAGTCCCACTAACATCTTAAAAGTGCTCCTCTTTCTTGGCATCCACAACAACAGCCAGCATCTATTGTCTGGGGACTTTTTGATAAAAATAATCCTCACAGGGGTTAGGTAATATCACATTGTCATTTTGATTTTCATTTCCCTGATGATTAGTCACCTGAAGCATTTTTCATAAGTTCATTGGCCATTAGTTTATCTTCTTTTTAAAAGCTTTAATTCAGGTCCTTTGACCACTTTTAATATGATTATCTGAATTTTTTTCCTCGTTGATTTTCCTAAGTGCCTTGTAGATTCTGGTTATTAGCCCTTTAGCATTTACATATTTTCTTACATTCCGTAGGTTGTCTATTTGCTCCGTTGATGGTGAAGAAGCATTTTAATTCAAGCAAGTCTCATTTATTTATTTTTATGGTTTCTATGGTTGCCACTGGGGCCTTATTCATAAATTCTTGGCCTAGGCCAATATCTAGAAGAGTTTTTATACCATTTTCCTCCTGTTTCAATCTTCTACATATGGCTATCCAGTTTTCCCAGAACCTTGTATTAAATAGGGGTTCTTTTCCCCTATATATATCATTGGTTCTTTAAAAAGATAATAAAAGAATTTCATAGAACTCTTGCTGAATTAACCAGAAATAGAAAACACAAAAAAGGAGATATTATAACTGATATTAAAGAAATACAAAACTTCTTTGAATACCATAAAAAACTCTATGCACATAAATTCTAAAACATTAAGGAATGGAAAAATTTCTGAAAACACATAACGTCTATTTCTCAATCTGGAAAAAACAGAACCTCTCAACAGACTAATAATGAGCAAAAAATCTAAAGTATCAATAAAATCTTCCAGCAAAAAAAGCACTGGACCAAGGAGTTTCACATCCAAATTTTATCAGACACACAAAGAAGAGTTAATACCTGTACCACATAGATTATTTCTTAGCAATGAGAAGGAAGGAATCCTCTCCTACTCATTTTGTTAGTCTGATATAATGTTGATACCAAAGCCAGGAAAGGATGCAACAGAAAAGTACAGAGCAATACCTCTTATGAAGATAGATGCAAATATCCTCACTAAAATTCTAGCAAATTAAATTAAATAATACATCAAAAAAGAAAAAAAGTCCACCATGAGCAAGTGAGTTGGCTTTATCCCAGGAATGCAAGGATGATTCAACATGCATAAATCCATGAACGTGATTTACTATATTAACAGAAATGAAAGCAAAGATCATATAATCATCTCAATAGATGTCCGGAAGGTATTGGACAGAATTTAGGAACTTTTATGATAAAAACTCTTTTAAAAAAGTATAGCTGGAACGTATCTCAGAAGTATAAAAGCCACATATGACAAAGCCATATCCAACATTATATTCAACAAAGAAAAATGAAAGGATTTTCACTTAGAACTGAACAAGCCATGGATGTCCACCATCTCCACTTCTATTTAACACAGTCCTGGAAGTCCTAGACAGAACAATCAAGAAAGAGAAGGATGTGAAGATTACCCAAAATCGGAAAGAGGAGGTCAAACTCTCACTTATGATATGATCTTACAACTAGAAATCCCCCAAAGATTCTACCAAGAGACTTCTGGAATTAATAATTAAGTTCAGCAAAATTCAGATTACAAAATCAATGTACACAAATTAGGTAACATTCCTATACATCAACCACAGTCAATCTGAGAAATCAAAGTTTCAATACTTTTTGCAACAACTATAAAATAAAATAAAATATTTTAATAAAATAAATATTTAGAGGTTCTTAGATATTTTATTAGATATGACAGACGGCAGAAGCAAATGGAAAAACATGTCGTGTTCATGGATCAGCAGAACCAACACTGCTAAAATGTACTCAAGTGCTGTACAAGTTCAATGTAGGCCTCATCAATATACCAGAATCATTTTTTACAGGTCTAGAAAATCTAGAGTGTACATTTCATTTGGAACTGGAAAAGAGTCTTACTAGCCAAAACACGGTTAAGCAAAAGGGACAAATCTGGAGGCATCACTTTACCAGACTTTCAGCTCTCCTATAAGGCTATAGTAATGAAAACGGCAAGGCCTTACTGGAACAAAAATAGAGACGTAGACCAATCAAACAGAATAGAGAAGCCACATGTAAAACCATCCACATATTGCCCTCTGATGTTTGCCAAAGCACACTCTTGGCTTTCTGTTAGAAGTCAAGTTCTATGGTCACATGAACCAGTTCTAGTTCTTCTATAGAAAGTGACTATGTCTTTGAATGCAAAAAGTTTAAATCATGGCTTTACTTCCCTGTGTGGTGCTTAGCTGTGGTGCTCAAATTACAGAAATGTTATCTGAGTTATGATTCTTTTTTGGCTTTGCATTTTTTAAATTTCAGATTAATATAAGGGTACATATGATCAGGTTACCTTGTTTGTTTTTGTTAGGTAAAGTCCAAGTTGTAGTTGAGCCCTTCACCAAGAAGGTGCATTTCCCTTCATTTTGCTTCTTAGATGAGAGCTTACTAATCCCCCCTTCTCTCCCCTGTTTCCTACCTCTTGAATTTAATTGTGTTTTTCTCTTGTGTGGGTATGTAGTGATCACATACTGGATTCATATTAGTAAAGAATACATTGGATGCTTGCTTTTCCATTCCTGTGATACATTGATTTTAAAATAGTACCTTCACCTTCTAAATCCTTGTATTGATTAAGGAATACTGACAAAATTAGCATGTTATCAGGACTTTAGAAATTTCAGAAGAACCCCTAAATACGCCAAACACAGAATATTATCTTATTTTAAAAGTTGCCTCCAGGTCTTTGTGGCACACTGAGGTGTGTGCACACATGTACTTGCCTATGGGTAAATTGCCTGTTTTTTGTAATAACAGTATATAATTAAAAATGATGACCTGAATTCATATCAAGAGGAAATATGAGTGTCCTTAAAGGAACTGAAATTGTGAAGAAATAATTAAGGTGCTTTAAACTAGATAGGTAAACTCTTGAATAAGTGGAAAGAGTGAGCCTCACCTGATGAAAAGTTGTGAAATCCTTTCTGTCCCAACTCCTTCTCACAAAGAGGGACACATAATAATCTCCAAGGAAAAAGAGGTATAATCTTGAAACTCCAGTAACGATTTTGAGAAAAGCATGTTCTTTTGAGAAAAGCATGTTCTTTATGCTCTATTAATGTTAGCAGGATTATTCTAAATAGTGAAGGTAAGGCAGGAGAGCAGATTATCTTTTCTAAACATCTCCATTTTCTGCCTTCCTTGCTCAAAGTTTCACTGTAGGAATGCACATTCATTTCACTCTCAGAGACTTTTAGAATTTGTGTTCAGAGTAAAAAATATTCCCTTGCTACCCTAGTAGCCTAGCAAGTAGATGATGATATTTTCAGAGGTAGCCTTAGGTGAAATAAATTTTTAGATCCAGGAATATATACTATTTCTCTCCATAATGCTTCTAAAATACAAAGCTCTTAATATGAATATGATTTTTATCAAAGTAAAAATTGGTATTAATAGCATACCGATTTTAGTAAGTTTTAGCAATAGACATTTTTCTGCCTCCCTGAACCCCTATGGTAATTTCTAAGGTGACCAAATTCTAAACATGAATCATCCCATTTGAATTGTTTGATACTTTATATGAATCTGTAGGGATTAAAAAAATAAATTTAGTCAAAATTATGATCGATTTGTGAAGATGTGGGTGTGACATCTTTTCTGCAAATATATGGGTTTTTGAGTATCATTATAAAGAAGAGTTGGATGACAAATCTTAGTGTTAAAGTTGGAAGTATCAAAGAAATACTGTGTATGTTAAATATTTTACTTCTAAAATGCAAAAAAATTGGCATGTTTTTCCTAGGTAATTCATGTATTTTTATAATATTGCACATGTGACTTTGAAGGAGTAGTACTAAATTTCTTAAACTTTGTGAAAACATTTTGCATATATTTATTGCATTTTGCTTTGATTAAATGTCTTACATTAACTTTCAAAAATTTTATTTTTTAGTAGAGTGCTCAGTGAATATTCATCTCATAAACATGTAGTGTAAGCATATGAAGTATCAGCTAGAGCATTTTCATGCACAGTTTAGTATCTTTACCATTGTTTTCATTTCTGTTTCCAACACAATAGTTTATCATCTCCTTAAAGTACCATTTTATAGATCAATCACCTCCTTTTCTTAGCTTTTGAATGTCTTTGAGGATTTTCCTATGCTACTCAGGAAACTTCATTGTTTGCCTAAAATCAATAGAATAAAATCAATGATTTTTTTTGTTGTTAAATATTCTAAAAGTGTATGACTATTTATTTTATAGGTTAAGGTATTATATCTTTTCCATCCTCTGTTTCCATGAAGTATTTACATGTCAGTTTGTTTGGAGTATGACTGGGGTGCGAATGTGTGTGTCTCCGTCACCCTTCAATGATATTTTTGCCTTCTCCAGGCACATACACTATTCATATGGTTCCAAATGACTAAAATATGTTCCCCTCTCTCTTTTACAGCATTAAATCTACTCATTTTTTGTGTTAATTAGAATAGTTCCTACTAGGTGCTGCAATACATAAACACAGAAACTTAGTGGGTCATCACAACCAAGATTTCTCTCTCCTTTAAAGTCCAGTGGGCCAGGTGGCTCCAGTAGCCCTCCTCTCACATCTGGAGGAACATGTTTCACCCAAAGCCACAGAGGCAAGAGAAGAGAAGAGAAGATGGGGACAGCCTACGAACATGTAACTGCTCTGGCCTAGAAAAGGCACGGAGCACTTCCTTGCAGAGTTCTGTGGCAGGGTTCAATGGTTCCAAGCTAACTGAAATGGAAGAGGGGAACACATGGGTTATTGGGGGCACACAATCTTAGTCAATTAACACCAGCACAGCCATTTCTACCATAAAAGCTTAATGCACCATACCAATCAAAAGAAAGCTTTTGCTCCTCTGAAATTTTGTGCATTTTCTGTAACATTGACCTGCTTGATTATAATGAATAGCCTTAAAACATATTTTCTCTTATTTATTTAATTTATTAATTCTTGCCTCATTTACACTGAAGGACTAATACTTTATCTTCCACCATCTTTTTTATTCTTTTTTACCAAAATTTATCTTCTCTTCTGAATTAAATGGTAATCTCTTTAAATTTGTGATCTATGCCTACAGTAAATATCTCCCCAGAGAGCTTAGTGAGATGCCTTACAGATATCGAGAGCTCAAGCAGTTGGTATTGATGAATTTATCATTCCAATTAATAGAGAACCATGCAATAAAGCAAGACTTCAGCTGCACTGCTGGGTTCTCATGCAGAATGTAAATTATTTGACTAATTAAACTGTTTCCTTACAAACAAAAACAAACAACAAAAAACCCTTGGCTGAAGGACATATCTGAAGGAGATAGGATGTGGCAGGCAGGTTATACAATACATCACCCCTCTTTTGAATTCCCCTATATTCTGAAGGCACCTTTGTGTCCTTCTGAGGTTAGTAAGTGACTCATGTTAATAGCAATAATTTACAATGATAATTTATGGTTTTTAGAAAAACATCACTAATTTAACTATTTTGATCCTTAAACCTAATGAAGGGAAAGATGTTATTGTAAAGCATATTGCTGAAATGAGGAAATAGAATTTTGAAGCAATTATGGAAACTTATAATTATATGAGTTTAGCATTGAAAAAAAAACCTTAACAATATTCTAATCCAACATTTTCATTTACAGTTGAGAGAATTGCAGCCTAAATAGGTTAAGTGACTTGTGCAAAGCCCCGTAGAGAATTAGAACTCCCAAGTCCAGTGATATTTAGAATGTACTACTTTGTCTTCTATTTAATTAAGTGCAACACAAAATATGCATTGTTTAGAAAAGCTATTTGAAGCATATTCTACCTGAAATGAAGTAAATGCCAAAAGGACCCTATAAGTCATATGTTTTTAATATCTTTTACTTCTACCTCATTAAAAGGGAGAAATCTCTGTGAAAAAAAAAATAGAGACACCTCTCTTAGTTAAGAGTGTTCTGTTTAAGTCTTGAAACTTATTTATATTTGATTTTAAATTGGGCATACAGCAGGTATTTGAAATTCTCTATTGACTTAAATTTCACTCGGTATGTTGACAAAACTAGAAAATACAACAAATCGAAAGAAAATATTAGATATTTAGAATTCTTTTCATTATAGAATTGAAGCAACCACATTTGGTATCTAAAATACTTGGTAGCATTTGTTTTAAAACTATTAAGTGTAAATCGACTATGAATTATTTCTACAATTATTTTAAAGCTGGAATACTGTTAATAGTATTTAATATTAGCACTCTATGTCCTAGATTCTGTAAGAAACAAATAAAATGTGCAGTCTATTTTCAGGACAGTTTCATTTGCATTTCATTACACTTTTAACCCTCCATTTTTATTCTTTTAGAGGCTATTATAGGGGCTGGTAATCATACCTTATATATTATAAACAACTCTTAGGTCATCAAAAAGATCAGCTGGTCCATTCCTTTGAGTCTAAGCATGACAACCTTAGATCATTCAAAACTACACTTAACCTCTCTAATTTTTCAAGACACCAGGTGTGAAGATAAAATCAATCAGTTTTTTTTAAAGAACGTTTTCTTGTGAATTAGCTTATACAACAAATTGAGCTATCGCTAGTGAAAAATACAATAGTGTTTACTCTCATGCTCACAATCAAAGGAAAAACTAAAAATATATAAGAGATGCAAAATAACATTTTACTAAAGCAATAAGGAAGGCATAAAGTGACATTCAATTTATGCTCAAATGATTGATTCAGGCAATACGTGATGTTAGAGTTCAGAGAAGGGAGAAATATATCCTGATATTCAATGGACATTCTTTCTGTAACTAAGGGTAGTTTTCCTTGGCTTACTCTTTTGTGGATCCCTAGAACTGGCAAATTTCAAGTATCTTTTTTTTCGCTTCTTGATTCTTCTGATGTTGGACTTTACCCATGATTTCCACATCTTCTTTTAAACTTTTCCCTTACCTTTTTTTTTTCAGTTAAATATCTGTTGATAATCTACATTTCTTGATCATTACACTTTATGTAATATTTTTGAGATATCAGACTTTAAAATAATGGAAAAATTATCTCCCATGTTTAGACAGCACAAGTGAGTCCATGGTTTCACCTTCCTTATTATTCCAAATCAGTTTTAGACTTATTTTAACCTACACAAGCCTTCTTCTTCTCAAATATATTCAGCACCTTTGTAAAATAATATGTGCCCTGACCCCATAACTGTATGTTTTTTTTGAAAGCAACTTGATTCAATTCTGCTCAAATATATTAACATTGCCATTGCAAATAACTCACATGGCAGGGACAAAAAAGTTCACGTGTCACTGTGATTAGAAAAGAGGGTGAGGCACCAGAGTAAGTGAAAGAGGTATTTTGAAATTAATCAAGATAAGAGGACGGGCACCTCATATTTTACAGAAACAAAAGCACAGGGTATTTGCAGTGTGTACTTTTCCTTAGCCTTATGATTGTTTCACTCTGCCTTATAATTGATAGATCACTCGTTTAATTAATTGGTTCTATTTACAGACTACAAAATGTTAAGCAGAATGTCTGTTTTGATTTTTTTTTCTCTTGAAGGCTATATTGTTAAAGCAGGAATAGAAATAAGTATACTCTGGTAGAAGGCCAATATTAAAGACTATAGCGTATGTTGGGGGGGATTTTACTCCTAAATTCTTTTCAATACAAAGCACACAAATCTGATAGAAATACCACTGAGATGGCTTGATGGAATTTTCTGGTCTGGTGATGAAATGCCTTTGTGTAATGAATGCCATTGGTTCATATGACTGGAAGATGTGAAATGTGTATTCTTTCTCTATTCCTCCATGTCACTGTTTAGTATAACATTATCATTAAGTAGTAACATGACCAACCTTTCCCCAGCCATCTTTCCTCGCTAACAATATTGTTGGTGTTTTTTTGGTCTGGACATGAATACATCAGGATGAAAGAGTGAAAAATGCTCTTCTCTATTGGAACTTTCTTTCATGTTTGTTGCTCCTCTCAGAGGGGGAGAAGATCATGTGTGGGACAGAGAGCAGGTGGAGTAAAGCCATGTGAAGCTGTGAGGCTCCTGCTTCATACTCACAGGTTCTGAGGTGAAGCTATGGTCCCTATCCTGAGGGCCTGGAGAAGAAAATAAAGCAACGATTTACACAAGAATAACATAAGCAAGCAAATATGAGAGCACTCTTTAAATAAGATTTCTGTTTTGACTAAATCATCCTGAAAGATTTTAATAACACAAAATGAGCAAGAGTGCAGAGAAAATGGAAGAAATTGACACCTAAGAGACAGTCGATGATATTTACTATTAAACACTCTGATGCCTGTACCCCCTCAGAGGAGTACACACCAATAATCACGTCCTTTACCGTAGCTTTGCAGATCATTTCATTGAGTAAGTTTCCTAGCAATCAAACCAGGCATCACAAATCCTCTCCCAGGAGTTCAATCTGTAGTTGTTGCTGGGAAACAACCGAAGAGCAGTGGAAGGAAAATCAGAATCTGACCTGCCGCCCCCACCTATTTCATATTGAACTATATTCACATGGTCTGTACATTTACAACCTGTTACGGAGCCACCTATAATAATAGGCCATTCATCCATGCATCCAATAGTTAAATAGTATTCTTGTTATGCCAGTCACTGGCAAATGATAAGCTTTCAAATAAAAGACAATTCATTGCAAATGTCAGCTTCCTTCTTGCATAATGACAGACTGAAGTTCAGATCTGTCAGATCTATATCTAAGTTATGTCTGGGTGACTACCAAATGATCTCAAAAAAGATTCCTGGGAGTCAGGAGAATGCATGGAAAAACCTGAGCTTAACGAATCATAAAGGTAACTGGACCAGAGTCTTTTGCTATATTTCTTATAGTCAGCAGTTGCAATGCACCTGTCAGCAACAAACTTGACCACTGAGTACAAAGCTTGTATGTGTGTGTGTTATAGTCACACAAAACCATAGACATATACTATCTATCTATCTATCTATCTATCTATCTATCTATATATACACACACACATGTATAAACATACATATTTAGAAAATTTATTACACATGTAATTATTAAGAAGAAAATAAGAGCAAACTGTTTTTCAAACTTTAAAACTTTTATAATGAACTAACCTCACATATCACAAAATTCTACACATAAAACATATATTTCAAAAGCTTATTGTCAGAATCATATGCTTTCCTGCCATTTCTCTTCCAGCAGAGAGCTTGTGAGTTATTTCCTGTGTTTCATTTTAAGAAGGTTTCAACTTTTAGTCCGAATATATGACAGTGAGGATGTGAAAGTTTTTCTCACTGTGGCCACATTCTTACAAGGGCTAAAAGTTGATCAAGTATTCTTATTGTCAAGAAATAAACGTCAATGTGCCTTGGACCTTCTTAGATTCAGTTACCTCCATAATTCTCATTTCTTTCAAGAAAATACTTAATTGAGTTGGAAAAATAAGACAATTTGTTATTTGTATTATTTGATGCTAATTTTGATTTGGGGAAGGGTTATTTATTTTACTACTTTTATTTGACTCCTTCACCAGTATGACTGTATTATACTGAACAGCATCATTTGATACAAATTGATTATTTTTCTAACAGGATTGTCTCATAAAAAAAATTGAAATTGGAGACCTAGGTTTAGTTAGGAATAATCATAACACACACATTCCCACTCACACTCACACACGCAAAATACTAACCTAGTTGTCCATACGCTTCTTTGAGTGATTGTTCCCGACCACATACTCTGAATGACTGTGCTGATTAAATGCTGTGATCTTTTCTCCACATTTAATTCATCTTGTCAGGTATGAAAGACCAATGGCTTCGTTTCAAAAGGACAAAACAAAAACGGGTCTTTGTTTTTGATCTTTAGTTCTAAGAAAAATAATAAAACACACACACCCAAGTGGGAAAGATTTACAGCTAATTTCTGTGTTTTGAAGGAGAGTAAGGGATTTTTAAGTTTTAGAATGAGGCTGAATTTTGGAGTTGAAGGCAGTTTTTTTCTCTGCCATGGTCAACTGCTGCAGAAATGCCCTTCGAAGTCTCTGTCAGATTCCCACACACAGCCTGTGAAGTTTCTCTGAGTCCAGGCGGGTTATCTCAGAAAAATGTGCAAAGCTCCAGGAATAATTTATGCCAGGCATGAGGTGACACGTTACACACGCCCATTTTGTCTAAAATGCTGGGAAGGCATCAAGATGGAGCAAAGCAGCAGGGTGAGGGGAGCCTGGCTGATGGGAACCCAGGTATGTCTGGAATAGAAGATGCTCCTGTAAAGAAAATGAAATGTAATGAGATACTCTTTCATGCATAATTCATAGACGAAAACATGACTGCATAAAAAGCTATGGATTTTAACAAGGCAAGCCTGCAATCATGCACATTATCTTCCCAGAGGAACTTTATATAATACTGGTCAAAAGGAGAAGATTCTGAGCACCAGTACAAAATAAAGCTGACAGGTTTTCAAATGAAGCAGAATTCACGTGAATGTACAATGCCTGTAAAAGAAAGAGTTTCTATTTATACCTGAAAATACTGCTTAGCCAAAAATTTACTATGAAACATTTGGTATGGTCTCTTTAAGTAGAAAAACAAAACAAATCAAAAAGCAAAGGAGGAAGAAGAAGAAGGTTCATATTGATAAACATAAATAACAAAAATAAGCTGCTCTTACCAAGGGTTGTGGGTGCAATTAAACCGGATGTGGTAGGGCATCTTTACTTTTTTTTATAACAAAAGTTTAGATAGAAATGTAGGCATGAAGAGGCTTTAAAAATGATAAAATGTTAGCTATTGTCAACATTAAATTTAATTTGGTTGTATTCTAAGAGCAAATATTGTAATTCTGCTTTCAAGACCAGTTTAAGGGCTAATCCATGCCTGATTTCAAATGGTGTTTAACACATGTGGCTCTTATTTGAGGGATTAAAGAGGAATGTTTATTAAAGCTTGTGATGTGTTATTAAACTTATCAACATTAAACCCTGAAGATGCCTTATCTTGAAGAGTTGACTATTGGGGGTGGGGGTGATGGTGCTCCTTTGTCCACACTTTGGAGATACATACATAATACAGAAATACAAGAAAAAGGGTCAGAGGTGTCTGCAAAACATGCACTCTGAAAAGCTGTGCTTGGCTTGTTTGCTGTCTTACACTATGTGCTATCAATATTTGAAAGGGAAGCAAAGTAGCTACATTGTGTACAGTTGCAGTTAGTGACTCTGACTGAAGAAAGCGGTTAAGTGTTGGTTGAAGCATCTGCGTCAAAGCGGTTGCCTACCCCAGGATCTTGTAATGCTCCATAGTGTCAGAAACAAAGGGAACCGCCATAAAGAGAAGGTTGAAGTAGCCTAGATGTCAACTAATCTGGTTTAAACTAAATCGTGTTATCAATCTCTTTTCACTCTTACTCAGATATAGTTAAGATTTTGGAAGTGTTTTCAAAAGGTGGACTTGGAGAATTAAAGACTTCATTTCTGAATATGAAATCTAAGGTTTTGTGCCCAGCCAGTCAAACAAAGCAAAACCATGCCAGGAGCTGGTCACAAAGAGAATTCTTTCAATATCATAGTACTTCCCTCTAGGTTCCAGTGATAAATTCATAGCCTGGGTTCGGCCATTTGCATTATGTTTAACTATTCATGTTCATTCATTCTACTATGATACATTCCTGACAGTGTTTTGCTTTTAAAAGATATTTACAACCCACTGCCCCCACACACAGCCTCTGTGACATGAGGTTATCTCTCCAGGGTCTCCAGAGCTAACCAGCTGATTAACCCTAATATATTTCAGTACTCCATTTCTTGTTTGCTTGCTTCTTTTGCAATAAGGCTGAGAAAGACAGTTCAGGGTGACTGTGTCTTGTCTATTCCTGACTGTGCTGGAAGGTGAGAAGAGACGATCTCCATCTGTTCCTCTACCTGACGGATGTGCTTCCCACCTTTTCTTGCCAGTTCAGCACACTGCTGAGAAGTTTGCTATATTGAAGGATCAATTTTCAAGCACAGAAAGGATTTGTTTGCTTGTACACCTGTGCTCTAAAGGAAGTTTTCCTATCGCTTATGCCAGTTGGATGACTTGCAGAATTCTTTAGCATATATAAAAATGCAAAGTGCCTGAAATGGGAATCAAACGATAACATTATTAGAATTCCCTCTCGGGGTCAGATGAGACAGATGGCTGCATTAGGAGGATATGCCTGGGTGCAGCTTCTGTGGTCTGAATTTGTTTCCTATTAATTTCCCTTTCTGTGAAAGCAATGCATGTATTAAATATCATATAGAACACAAAGCACATTTTGCATAAAGAGGAAAGCAGAATGAGACATGAATTTTAAAACCACCATTGACTGAATTTCATGCACAAGCACTGGGAAACATCACCCTAGGCCTTCTGGATTTATGCTCTGCAGTTTCCTTCTGCCAGAACCCCCCCTAAAATAAATCATATGACTAGGAGAATGCAATTTCTGAATCAAATCGATTTGTTGTTTCCACTGAGTCAAATAAAATCAGATGATATCATCACTTGCCTAAATTCTTTAAAAATATTTTCATAACATTTAGAACATAGGACTTTTGGGGGGTTTGGCTTCTGATTGTCCCTGCAACTTCAATTTCTCACTATTCTTCTCTCTTACTCAGTTTTAGCCATTCTAGCTTCCAGGACAGCAGAACAATGATAGGGCATGGAAGCCATGAGGGAAGAGGTTGATTTTCAAGATAAGAATCACATTCCCTCCAGGGAATGAGAAGAAGATGTGGAGATGGAGGTAGGAAGAAAAATAGAAAATTATTATTTAACGATGCCTTTGCAATCAGTGACACATGAGACTTTGCACTCACACCTTTCATAGACTGGAAGCAGTGACCATGATGTCCAAACCTGCTATTCATAAGAAACCTAGAATGAAGTGTCCAGTTTTGAGTCCAAAGAATTTATCCTCCACTGTTACATTCATAATGATTCATGACATATGAATACTCTGGATAAAACGCAGGGAAGGCATCTTTCATCAAATTGAAAGTGGAAATGAGAATGAGTAGTAACATGCAGAATGAATACTAAAAGAGAATTGACAAACAGAAGCCTGTGCTTAATCGTAAAAGTCCTTAATACTTCTGCGCTTCTCGTTCTTTGAAGAGCTTCAAAAATTAACATGGCTTATCCATGAATTTAATGAATCCAGGTTTAGAATGGAGCTGGATAAGAGTTTGAAATGAGCATAAGATGAAACAGGTGACAGAAACTGTCCATTCGTACAAGTATCTGAAAATGTAAAGAGTCATTCACCATCAGTTCCCCTCTACCTGAGGAACAGGCTTAATTTTCCCCAACCCTCATTCTATCATGATTTGTTTCATGCTCAGAGTCCGGACTGTTTCCTGATTCTCTCCTCTTCTCTAATTCCATCTTTGAAGCAGGAGCATTCAACATATGAACCACACTGTCTCCACCTTCAGGATTACTTTTTCTCTTAGTAGGATCTAGCTACTTGCCAGAAAGGAATTGGACATGTTTGGTCTAAGCATGAAAAAACTGAGCTCCATTTGCTACAAATAGCCTTCTGAAATGAAATAACATAGAAAAAATGTGTTTTTAATACTACTCAATTTAAAAGGAAAGTTTTCATCAATAGACTTTGTGTTGTAAAGTTTGCAAGTCAGGTTCATTGCACAAATTTGAAGCTTCTAATTTTGGGGTGTGTGTGTAACTATCCCTTTAAGTATTGCCAACTTATCAAATACTTGAATTCAGATGAGCCAGAGGATGGGCATTTGGTTTATTTTAATATTTCTGATGACTGGTTCTTGGAAACAAACTGATATTTATTTAGCTGCTTCCTCAGATCAAGGCCTTTATACTTTTTTACTCATGTAACAAGACGCTTAAACATGCTGAATTGTAATCTGTGAAGAAAAAAGACAAGGCCATTGTTGATTGTTCAAGAAGAGTAAGAATTTGGATTTTAAATGAGCTGAATGATGGAAATGGGAGACTTTGCTTATTTACCATTGTTGAATGGTCCTATACTAACGAGAAAGTCTCATTTTTAAAAGTTGCAGAATTATTTGCTCGACATCAAGTAAAATTTTGAGAAGCAATTAGGGAATTTGATGACATAAATCTCAATCCTCTTTTTCTTTTCCTTATTAAATTATGTTAAATTATGTTAATATGATGCAATACAAATTTTTAGATTATTTTCCAAAATCCATTTGTTAGAATGATTGTGGATTTAAAAACGCTTTGCCCGTAATATGTGGGTTTGAAGTACTTTCCACACAGTACACTAAGTTTTAGAAAAGCTAAAAAATTTGGATCTCCCCAAACTGAAAGATATCAGCAGTGAATAGACAAAAAAATATGTTTTATGTGTGTAATGAAATAATACTGTCAATGAAAAAAAAAACTTGTCAATGAAAAGAAATATTTGTAAATGTTATAATATGAATAAATCTCCACTAGAATATGCTGTGTGAAGAGGCCTGAAACAAAACCGTATGTATTGTATGATTTCATTTGCATCAATTTCTAGAAGATGGCAGTGCCATCCACAGTGTCAAAGGCAGATCTGTGTTTTCCTCAGACCATGGAAGAGATATGAGCAGTGGCATGAGAAAACTTTTTTTTAAAATAATTTTATTGAATCATAATTGTGTACATTGGTGCAATCATAGGGCACAATGTGCTTCATATACATTCAGAAATATTTTTATCTTACTGTTAGAGATAGCCTTCATGGCATTTTCTTGATCACTATATAAAGACATTGATACTCTACCTTTAGTAAGTTTCACCAGTACCCTGCTAAGATGCACCGTAGGTGTGATCCCACCAATTGTCCTCCCTCGACCCATCCTCTCCTTTCCCCTTCCCTCCCTTTCCCTGTATTCTTGTGCTATAATTGGGTTTTAGCCTTCAATGTGCCAATACACGTGGATCTGTACATTCAAAATTGCTGTAGTTTATTTTATGTAAATATTAACTTTGATAAAATGCATTTAAAGAACAAAACAGAAGAGTCAGTACACAGGATTTCTTATCATGTAGTCCACCATGAAAATATTAGGACATCATGTATTTAAAACACTAAAATGAACTTTATAGACTTAGTGTTAAGTCTTTTCTTCCTGAATCCTAAAATGCCCAGAGCCTATTATTTATTTATTTAACCTTATTCAAATTAATATGAGAGTACATTTAGGTTACATTGTTCTCACTTCCAGGGTAAAGTTCCATTTGTAGAAGAGCCCCTCACCCATGAGGCATGTTACACACACTCACAACGTGTACATTAGGTGAGATCCAGCCTCCTGCCCTTTCTCTCTCTGCCATATGTTCTCCTCCATTTCCCCTTTCACCTTCCTCTACCCCCAAACTGGACTATAATAGTATTTAATTGTTCTTAGGAACATGTAATTGTTTATATATTGATTTCATATTAGTATAGAGTATATTGGGTATTTATTTTTACATTCTTGTGATACTTTACTAAGAAGAATATTTAACCTCCATCCAGGTAAATGTAAATGATGTGAAGTCTGCATCTTTTTTAATGGGTGAATAATATTCCACAGTATGCATATACTACAGTTTGTTGATCCATTCATGGGTTGATGGGCACTTAGGTTGTTTCCACAACTTGGCAATTATGAATTGAGCCACAATAAACATTCTAGTGCAAACGTCTGTGTAGTAAAATGATTTTTCTTCTTCTAGGAAGATACCTAGTAATGAGATTGCAGTGTCAAATGGAAGGGCAAGAGAAAGAAATCAAAGGAATCCAAATGGGGACAGAGTAGGTCAAAGTCCCTCTTCACAGATGATAGGACAGCCTTTGAATGCACCAACAACTGTCAAACCCTGAACAAAGCAACCAGAATCTATTAAGGAAGTTCAACAAGAGCTGAAAACTGTGGGTTTATGTGTTGGGGGAAGTTAAGCAACATCCTTTCCAGTTCTGCAGAAGGTGCTTTCAATTTGTATGTACACGAATGGTGTGTGTGTGTGTGTATGTGTGTGTGTGTGTATATATATATATATATATATATATGTGTGTGAATCTATAGGTATGTGTGTGTATGTAGTATTGTGTTTAAGAATTTCTTTTAAAGAAAAGATACTTTGTTGTTAAGAAACTTCAAGAAAAAGCCATGTCATGGGAGCATCTCATGCAAGACACCTGAGTGTGGCAAAACAGTTTTACATGAGACAGGAGAAGAAGCTAATTGATTCTCTTGGGAAGTAATTGTGAAGACTGCATTAGAGAAAGTGAATGGGAATAGTGGCTCACACCTGTAATCCTGGCACTCTGAGAGGCTGAGGCAGGTAGATTGCTTGATCTCACAAGTTGTAGACCAGCCTGAATAAGAACAAAATGCTTTCTCTACACACACACACACACACACACACACTCACACACTATATATATATATTATTTATATATTATAAATACATAAAGATAATGTATATATGTATATGTGTATATATGCATGTATATACATATATATAAAACTGGCTGGTAGTTTGAAATAAGAGTGTACTGCTCAAACCCAAGAGTCTGAGGTTGCTGTGAGCTATGATGCCATGGCATTCTACCCAGGGTGACAGAGTGACACTCTGTCTCATAATAAATAAATAAATAAATAAAATAAAGAATTAAAGAGAGTGAGATGGAGTCAGTAAATGTAGGAAGTGTGTGTGATATATCAAAGTCTACAGCAGAACATTTAAATGTTTGTGGTGGACATGGTACATTGGCCCAGTGTGACCCAGAGTAGAAAGGAAGGAAGACAGAAAATGTGCATAAGTAGAAGACCAAGGCCCACCCTGTGTTGACAGAATGAACAAGGTCTAATGTTCAATATCACAACAGGATAACTCTATTGACAGTAATTTATTGTATGCTTTAAAATAAATAAAAGAGTAGAATTAGAATATTTTTAACACAAAGCAATGATAAATGCTCAAGCTTATTAATATTCCAGTTACTGAATTTGATTATTACACACCGTATGCCTATATCAAAACATCACCGGTACCCCATAATGATATATAACTATTATAGCCCATAATAATTAAAAAATATTTTAAAAAGAGGTAACAGAAAAATGTAAGACAATTTATCCCAGCTTAATTTACAATCGCCAGATAGCCTAAATGCTCACCAACCCAGGAATGAATTAGCAAGCTGTGTGCAGGGGTACAGTCATCTGTGCCTTTGTAAGGTCAATCAGTCTCTCATTTTGTGAAGGTAAGTTTAAAGTCTTTTGTGAGTTAGAAAAGAAAAATCCTGGTGGTATTTTCCAGGCTACTCCCTTAAGAGGATTAACTGTTTCCAAATGATCAGTTAAAGGATTATTACTCAGCATAAGAATAACTCTGGTAAAGTAGTTATCAGTTAAGCCAGTTAAACCTTAGCTGATAAGGATAGTTTTACATA
>CAUYON010033196.1:0-13866 GCA_963573935.1 Arctocebus calabarensis | reverse complement strand
AGATATCTGGCCTGAGTTTTTGTATCCAGTCAGCCAACCTATGCCTCTTTAGAGGACAATTTAAACCATTCAGATTAATTGAAAGTAATGATAAATCTTTAGAAAGTCCAGTGGACATTTTTAGTCCTTTCATCACTGTGGAATATGAAATTTAATAAATTGTTTCTGGGTGAGTTTACTTTTGTGGTGGAGGTTTTCACTGGTCGCTGTTGAGGATAGGTCTGAGAATATCCTGGAGAGCTGGCTTAGTTATGGCAAATTTCTTCAGCATGTAGATGTCGTTGAAGTATTTAATTTCTCCATCATAAATGAAACTCAGTTTAGCTGGATACAAGATCTGGGATTGAAAGTTGTTTTGTTTTAGGAGATTGAAAGTCGATGACCATTCTCTTCTATCTTGAAAGGTTTGATCAGAGAGATCTGCAGTTATTCTAATATTCTTCCCCTTGTAGGTAATGATTTCTTACATCTGCCTGCTTTCAGAATTTTCTCCCTCATATTAACTTTCATGAACTTAATTATGATGTACCTGGAGGATGTCTTATTTGGGTTGGGTCGTGCTGGGGTTCTGAAACTGTCTGCTATCTGAATTTCAGAATCTCTTGGCATATCTGGAAAGTTCTCTTTCATAATCTCATAAGGAAGAGACTCTGTGCCTTGTGATGCCACTTCATCATTTTCAGGTATCTTATCCCTATAAGGTGAATATTGGTTTTCTTCGAGTTATCCCAGAGCTGTCTGAGAGAATGATCCATTTTTGCCTTCCATTTCTATTCCTCTTTGGAAGTTTGGGAGCATTCGAAAGCTTTGTATTCGATGTCAGAAATCCTTTCCTCTGCTTGCTTCATTCTGTTACTGAGGGATTCTACTGTATTTCTCAGATCTTTGAGGCCTACAACTTCTTGTCTCAATGTGTCAAAATCTTTGGTCATTTTGTCTTTGAATCTGTTCAGTTCATGAGACATCTTTTGGATCATCTTTTGAATTACTGCTTGAAATTCTAATTCCATCCTTTCTGCCATTGTGCTGATCTTATTTGCTATCCAGACTGTGAATTCAACTTCTGACATCGCAGCAATTTGCTTATTGAAGGGATCTTGTGCTGTATCTACCTTGTCGTTCCTTGGGGGAGTTGATCTACTCTGATTATTCATATTGTCAGAGTTTTTCTTTTGATTCTGCCTCATGATTATTTTTTACTGTTGCCTATGACTGTCCACAGAGTTGGGGAGGTGTCTCTCCCAGATCAGACCCTAGCAGGATCACTCTGTTCTTACTGGATCTTTGTAGGGAGTGACCCTGTGTTGCTTCTTTGGGACTGCCCCACCCAGAGAGTTCTGGCTACAGGAGCAGCTCTGGAGTGTGGCACATCCGGATCAAGCAGCAGGGCATGGGATGGGGCTCCTGGTGGCCTTTGCAAAGGGATCCCACTCCTCCAGCAGTCTCTGGCTGGGAGGAGGGCTCCGGAGGGTGGGCTCGGGCTGCACAGCCTCTTAGGTTCCTGGCCAGCTGGCAGGGCTGGTGTGGAGGCAGAGAGGGTAGGGGAGAAGGCGGGTTGTGTAGCTCACAGAGTTCCTGGCCTGGGCAGGCAGGCGGAGGCCTGGCAGGTTTCTGGCGGAGCCTCTGACTGATGGGGGTGGCAGGCAAAGGCCTAGGTGGGGTTCTCAGCAGGGTCCCTGGCCACAGCAGACCAGGCAGTGAGTCAAGGCCCAGCAGAGTCCCTGGCTGCTGCAAGCAGATGGCTGAATCCTGGAGGGCATGGATCGGAGCCATGTGGGAGTCCCGGCAGGCGGCAGGCTGAGGCTGGGCAGGGCACAGATAGCCCTGGGAGGGATTTCCAGTGAACTTCCTGGCTGCTCCTCACAGCCAGTCAAGGCCCAGCAGGGGTCCCTGTAGAGTGGAGTTTCTGGCTGCTGTGGCTGTTGGGTCTGGGGCACAGCTGGGTGCCGGGCAGGGGTTTCGTCGGCGGCAGGCAGAGGCAGGTGGGGCACAGATCGCCACAGCAGGGGAGTTCCTGCGGGCTTCCTGGCTAATACTGGTGGCAGGATAAGGCCCGGAGGAGTGCAAATCAGGGGCACAGAAGTCCTGGTGAAGTTCCTAGCCACTGGTGGCACTGGTCAAGGCCTGGCGGGGGTCCTGGTGGAGTTCCTGGCTGCTGCAGGCAGAAGGCCGAAGCCCAGTGAGGCATGGATCGGAGCTGTGCATGGGTCCCAGTAGCTTCCCTGGCCTGGGGGCTGGCTGGGGCTTGTTGGGGCTGGCAGGCTGCCTGATCCAGTAGATAGGGAAAGTGAGCACTGCTTAAGTCCTCCTCCCTCAGTTTCAGGAGAGGTCAGGTTTCTGCTGTGTCAGGCAAGGAGGGAAGGGTGTCCTAGAAGTTCAGAATGGAGGAAAACTTTAGTTCAGTTTTTCTGCCTGAAGCTTAGTTTCTGGATGTCAGAGCTTGCCTCAGAGGTGACCTGCAGCTATCACTTCTCTCTCTCTTGGCTGGGCTCCCAGTCTTCAGCTCAATTGGGCAGTTTCTGAAGGTTATCTTTCCTTTTGGGCAGGAGCCTCTGTCAGAAGCTGCTTCTAGTCGGCCATCTTGCCTCTCCCTCCGCAAAGTTCTTGATCTGCCTGAGGCTCAGTAGCCCCATCAGAAGTGGCCTTCTTCCCTCGCAGATGTAAATGGCACTGTCTCTGGGGTCTCATTGCTGGGCTCATCTCAGTTCTTCCCTCCCCATGTCTGGTTCTGTCCTCCCGCTCCCAACTGCTCAGCAATGTGTCCCCCAGGAGCACCCAAGCTAAAAACTGTTATCAACCTCCCTTCTTTAACCACAAACACTTACACGGCCCCAAATGCCTCAAATACCAGAGTACTTTCTCACCTGGAGAACTTGGATTTGACTACTCTTGATTACTCCTCACTTGAGGACATAACACTTCCATCTTCCCATAACAGCCCCTTGCATCAACTATTTAATGGTGGCCATGTTGGCTTCCACCTGCCTTGGGGTCTAAGGGAAATGCAAGTGGTTTAACTTTACCCTTAGTCATTGTATTTCCCAAAATAATGAAACCTATTTTCTACGTGGAATGAACTCATATCTTTGTTCTGTCTGCTAAGTGGACTGGCACTTGTACTTTAGTACATATAATTCCTAATTTAACCCTTTCCCCTTATCCCATCCCCCTTCCTTGTCTATCTCTGCTTATAGAACTGCATGAGGAGTAGTGGAGGGCTTAGAAGCCCTCGAAATGATTGCCAAAATGGGTACTGGAATCTGAGGCTTTCTTAACTATATCTTCGCAGTCCAAAAACCTTTCCTACTAATTAATTATTTAATCATTGACCCAGTAGAACAAATTAATATACTCTTTGGACTGATCACTCTAGAAGGGTGGTATTACAGAAGAGCTATATGCTTACTAATTGCCAACCAGGGAGCCATCTGTGCTTTCTTAGGAAGACAGTATTTTGCCATTAACAGTTTAGGAAAAGTTCAAACCAACCTCCAAAATATTTTAAACAGAGTCACTACTCTTAGTGAACAAGGAACTTCTAGAGGATTGGATTAGGTGGGATTTCAAACTCCACGTGTGTGGTCATTGTTTTCTGGGTTACCTTCTCTCTTAGGACTATGACCAGCATTATTTCTAATATTCACTTTTGTATCCTGCATTTTCTACTACTTGATGGCATTCATATGAAACCAATTCTAGCCCTTGCTGTTTCTCCCCAACAAAATTCATATCCCACCCCTTCTCTGGCTTTTGATTTCAGCCTTTCTCTCCTAACAACCCTCGATTAGACTTTTTGGGAGGGACAACTCTAAGACCCTATGTCAGCAGGAAGTAGTTACAAAAGAACTGACTATTTTCCCGACACACCAGTTGGACTGAAAAAACAGCACTGATAGAAAATCACCTAACATAAAAAACTTTGCTGCACACAATGGTGTCCTGGCCTCCATTGTTGCTTTTTGCTTGATCACCTGTGGGTTTTTTTTTTTTAAGACCTTATTTTGCAGAACTGGAAAAGTACTAAGCAGAGAGAAAAGGTCACATCGGCCCCTCAGCATTTGCCAGACCACATTCCGAGAAGTTAGATAAAACCAGCCTAAGAGAAAACAATTGCTCTGGAAAATAACCACCTTCCATTATCATTTGCAACTACAGCTGCTTTGCTGTTTATAACTCCACTCATCCTCAGTACTGGTATTCCTTCCTCCTTTTAATGCCGCGGCCTATCCTTCCTTGGAAAGTAAAATAAACTCCTTGCTTGAAGCCTATTTCTATATTTGAGTTGAGAATTCTTTCTCATCCTGTTGTATGAGCTCCTCTAACAGTTGAAAATCAATTTACTGGATAATGTATTATCATTTTCAAGAAATCGTTCTGGAATAATTGGACACCTGTATGCCCAAAGCAAAATAAGACAAAAAACATGAACTCTGATTCATACTATGAACCATATAAAAAATTAACACAAAATGGATCATAGAATTGAATGTAAAACTTAAAACTATAAAACTTCTAAAAGGAAACATAGTCAGTTTGGCTGAAGTATTTAGGTTTTTTTTTTTTTTACATTCTAGAACTCCATTTGTTTTCCTGAGGCTTTCAGAAGCAGGGGAAAACATAGTCCTCCTAGGGAGAGAAAGTAATAGAGAAAGGAATCTAAAGACACTGGAGACAAATTTGCCTTAAATAATAATTTGTCTTAGGACAGTCCATCTTTACATCCAACTCCAACCTGTAAGGGGGAGCATTTATTTTGGTAGTGCCGAAGGCAGTGCCTTGCTTCTAGTTGGCAGTCAAGGTGCACAATTCCTCAGATAAAGTGGAAAATTCTGTCCTCAGTGGTAAAGGAAAATGATACTGGACAAAGTTAAAGGAAGACTTTATTTAAGATCATTGAAATACGGAAAAAAGTATTAAACTCAACTTTCATGGACAAAAGGCTGGGGAATTTTAAGCCTTGGAGTGAGCTAATGAAATAGTTCTGGAGGATTTAAGGGGGAAGGTTGGTCAGTGTGGATAATTAGCAAACACAGATGGCCTAACATTTGCTTAGTGAAGTTAGGCTCCTGCCTTACCATGGAAACCAGGAAATGGGGGTACCATCTCTCAGTCTCACTATGTTTCAATGTTGTATATTCTACATCCTTAGGAAGACATTCCTGGGTTGGTAAGAAGCCGGGAGAAGTACTTCTCAAGGAGGCAATAAAAGAATTTGCAACTGAAATCTTTCTAAAGTACCTCCTCTAAAAGAATGGAGATCAGGCTGTCATGTCTGGAAGAAACTTGTTTAACATTTGGTTAAACTGAAGGAAAGTTTGAGGTTGTTCTAGTCAACAGATTACTGGGTATATTACCTGGAAGTCTAGAACATTTCACCTTTGTTCTTTGTCATGAATATAGATTTTATTACACAAAGATAAAAGAAGAGTTAACCAAGATGAGAGGATGAGTCTATCTTTTTATAGGAAAGGCATGTAATTTTATTGATTCTAAGGACCTGGAATATTGCTGCACATCATTAAGACTAAGTTAATACTTTGACTTTTGCATTTACTTAGCAATAGTTCTGCTTAAGGTTCATTACGGTAATTTACAATGACTTCATTTTATGATGATTCTTTGCTTTTGGTAGATGAATGGACTCGATTTTTTTTTTAATTGTGGCATTTTGGTTCATGTATCTGATAATTTCTGTTCACTATATTTAGCTTTACTATAACATAACAAATTCAAAAAATTATAAAATATTTTGTGAATTTTTCATAAAATTTCAAATTACATATTCATAAATTTTAATATTTTTATGCTGAATTTTGCTAAATTATGTTAAAATTATATATTCTGAAAAGTTATTTTTGTCAGTTCATCTAACATGAGGAAGTACTGCATGTTGCTTTCATAAAATTTATAAACATGAATTTTTTAAAAATAGTTATATTGATTAGGTTAATTTAAGAATTAAGAGATATGGTCAATTAAAGGAATTGCTGTTTATACATAGCTTTTGTTACTTGTGAGTATGAAGATTGTAAAGGCTGGATGGAGAAGAGGTTGCTTTATGTAACGTTTTCAGATACGGTACTTGTGATAGTAGTGACTTAGGAGTCAGGGAGACCCTAGGTGGTCAAGCAGCCAGACACCTAAATAGTAAAACTGTTGTTCCCAAGCTCTCTGAAAGAAAAATTTACTGAAGAGGTTGGTGTTAGGGAAAACACTTACTATTTTCTGAACTGAAATGTCTGCAGAGATTCACAGGTTCACTTTGGAACTCTCTCATTCAAGGAAAAGAAGCTGCTGTAATTAATTTAGTGACGAGAAGCTGATACAAGTCATATTTCCTCCATAGCACTTTCTTATACATTCAAAAACTAAAAATAAAAACATAGAGGCTGTGATCAGGGAGATCTATGGAAAGAATTTCTGCCTTGCCACTGCCACCACCTAAAGACTGCTGAGACTCTCCCTGTTTATTACTGCCACTGGTGTCTGACACAGAACTTGCAGTCGTGGGTAAAATCGGTGCTGGAGGTCAGAGACCAAGCAATCTGAGAGACATGTTGATGTGATGGACTGCATGAACTTTGAAGCTGATCAAGGAATTGAATTATCTGATGAGGAGAGTCATCTTCTCTCAACTGCATATAAAAATGTTGCAGGAGTTCGTAGGTCATCTTGGAGTGGCGTGTGAAGCACTGGGAAAATGAGGGAGGCAGCTGAGAATATCAGCAGATGGCTGAATACAGAGAGAAACTGGAAACTGATCTGAGAGGTATCTTTAAACAACATATTTTCTCTTTGGGGAGAGTTTTTGATCCCTAGCACTTCACAAGCACAGAGCAAAATCCTCTCTTTGAAAATGAAAGGAGACTACTACTGCTTTTTGGCTCAAGTTGCTGGTGGCAATGATGAGAAAAGGACTGTGCACACTTACAACATCAACTTCAAATGTACAAATGCAAATTATGAGGCCACATGTGTACATCCCTGTAATACTCTGAAATAAAAATAAATAAAAATGATTGTAGACCCATCATAACGAGCATATCAAGAAACTTCTGAAATCAGAAAAAGGAAATGCAATTAACACATCCTATCAGATTGAGTGTGGACTGTAAATTGTCTGTGTTCTATTGTGAGATTCTGAACTCCCTAGAGAAAAAGAAGCCATTGCTAAACTGAGTACATTAAGTAGTCACACAAAGCTAGCATGCTAATAATGTAAATTCTTGAGACAACTTAACATTTAGGACATCAGATCCACAAGGAGTCGAAGCTGAAGCAGGAGGAGGGAAAAAAGTTACCTGGCCTCCCAACTTTGGTATGCATCATTCTCAAACTTACACATTGGACTATCTGTCATCCACAGTGTGCCACCAATAGGTTTTTTTGTTGTTGTTTATAATTTATGGCCAGAATCCTTACTTCTACTTGAATTTCTAATATTTTCCTATGTGATGTTCGTGTTTAATATCAGGAGAATAGAGTCAATTAAGATTTAGACAGTTGCATTTTTCATCTTGAGGTGGCCAATATGAAGATGTGGTATTTTCATACAAGCTATAAATATTTGACATTATACTTCTACTACATAGTGGCCTCACAAAGACCTATGCTAGAAGAACTTCTATGCCTAAATAAGGAAAGAAAAGTGCCAATATAATATTTTTGTTTTTCCTGGTGTGGGACAAAAGAGATAATTGGTTCTGTGGATACTGTAAGGGAGGAAAAATTTCCCTCTAGCCTCATAGTGTTCCTTGCTAGGTCTGAAACAAAACTGTCATAGACAGATGTACAAGAGAAAAATGTGACAAATTCGTTTAATCAAACTTTAACATGACAAGAGCCTTCAGATCGAAGAGTCAAAGAGTCAAGAGAATACTACATTTTTTATACTTACTTTCAAAGAGGAGTAGACATTCATGTAGAAATTTGACTGGACAAAATGGGACTAATCTAATGCTAACAGACTGACTGGGGAAACCCAGAAAGGGATATCTGAAACTTCTTGGCCTTTCTGCATGGCATTCCTTTCTCTCAGATATAAAGATTGCTTCTGAAATGAAGGTCTTATGATCTGCTATCAGACAATGTAGTCAGGGAATTCTTTCATGGCTGGCTCCTACATAGATAGGTCAGTATAGGGCAGCACTATGGCTCAGTGAGTAGGGTGCCAGGCCCATATACCAGGTGTGGCAGGTTCAAATCCAGCCCTGGCTAAACTGCAACAATAACAATAACAATAACAATAACACCCTACATTTCCCCACGTAGGGGAAAGTAGAAAGGTCATTATAGGTTAGAGAAATATTTCTAGGTTTTGTGGTTAGCTTTGTGGGGAAAAAAGGATTCTGTTTTCTATGATTTACCTTGGGGAATGGAAATTCCAGTATTTATGGCCTGCGTTGGTGCAGAAAGAAGGGTGGGGGAAGTTCAGGATCTTGTTTCCAAGCACCTTTCCTTTAGTTCAATGTATTCAGCACATCAAGGCCTTATACTTGGGGAGATTATGTTTTGAGCCCCAACACTGAGAATATTTACAAGGCCATGGTAGAAATAGATATCCCATAGACATTACTTGTGGAACCATGTGTATCTGTAGAATGCGTTTTAATGTGCACACCTTTTGTCAGGTTCTAGGTAGCTGTCTATATCCTTGGTTCTTGGGGTGCTCTTGGGCAAAGAATGACAAGACACTCCACAGTAAGGCAAGCAGGCAAGCTCGAAATAACAAAGTTTATTGAAAAAGAGAAAGAGGTTTACAGAGTAAGAGTAAGATATAAATTTACAGAGCAAGGTATGTTCACTATAGACGATGAATGGCTCCTCCATTGTCAATGCAAGGAAAGGGTTTGGATATGGCTGGGGGTCTGTGGTATACTGTCTGGATTGGGCTTGTGATTCAGGCCTTCAGTCTGAAGGCTCTTGTCACATAAAAGCTGGATTAAATAAATGTGCTATACATTTATCCTGTTAATGTCAGACTGACCTCATAGTAAAAATAGTTTTATGATGAAATGTATATATATTGTGAGAGCCTGAGTACAAGGTGTGATAATTAAATTCATCAACTCATTGTAGGAAAAGTGCTACAAATGTCCTTGCTGAACATCATTATGGTCACCTTTGGTGTACTCCCTGGGGAAGTTATGCACCAATGCCAGTACCTAATCCACCCTTTAAAGCAATATTGGAACTCTTTTTCTGAAATGATCATCACAGCTGTTGTCATATTACCCTTGATGTCCTGAATATCATCAAAATGTCTTCCTTTCAGTATTTCCATGAACTAGGGGTAAAGAAAAAAGTCACTGGGGGATAAATCAGTTGAGTAGGAAGGGTGTTGAACATAGTTATTTGTTTACTTGCTAAAATCTCCATCATAGACAATGTTGTGTGAGCTGGTGCATTGTTGTGATGCAAGAACCATGAGTTGTTGGTGAAGATTTTCAGTTAAGATTTCCCTGTTTCTCTATCAATGTTTACTTGGTGTGCTATGCTTCTCACAGCCAGCTGATGATTCTGACACAGAATTCAATGAAGTTTTGCAGTGTTTTCATCAGTTCTGTTTGTTGTTGACTTCTCCAACCTCTCTTCATCAGTGATGCTTTCTCTCCTCTCAGAAAAAGTTTAATTTGTTTGTACACTGCCATTTTCTTCATGGAATTATCCTCATAAACTTGGACTAACATGTTCCAGATTTCACTTCTAATCTTTTCAAGTATAATAAGAAATTTAATATTTATTCGCTATTCTAATGTAAGCTCCAACATTCTCCTGACAGAACACAAAAACATGCAATGACAAAAATGAGCAGCCACTCAGCAAGACACCACCACACATCAACACAAACATAGCTGTGGGACACTGACATGCCAAGGTTATGAATCCTCACCAAGCTGTTTGTACAGTCTGCCAATGTAAGTACACAGTGGCAAGTTCATGAACTTAATTGTCAGACCTCATAGGTAAATAGACAATGATCAGGTCATGAATAAAAATAGACCTCTGATGCATAATGCCTCTGACAAAAAGGCCTGGAAGCCAAAGCACAACCCCTGTAGCAATCAGTCCAGAAAGGGCAAGACTTGGTCAACAATTGCCAGCTTCCCTAATCTTTGCCTTGTTATAACCTATGATCAACCAGGAAGGGAAAAGTTTGCTTGCCTGTAACCAACACAGGATGTCCCACTTGTAGTTAGCCAGCCCTCAGCATTGCTACTTTGACAAGCTCCAATCTGGACATACTTGAAGCCTCCACCTTTTTCCACTTTAAGGCTTTTATACCCCTCCCACAGACTCCTCCCTCCCCCAACTGCTTCTTAATTTCTGCCAGATGTAAGTGATGATGACTCCCTGGCTATAGCAAGCTCTGATAGATATCCTTAGCTTGTGTTCATTTGGGTGGTATTCATTGATTTTCACATCTGGAAATAGAAATGTATGGGATGTTCAAAGTTATAAAATCCAAACAATCTCATTTGAGATTTCTAAATAAGGATTTTAGCGTATAATTTACTTAAAGTCAACTAGTCTCATGACAGGCAGCAAAAATTTGGTGAAACTCAGCTAGAAATTGAGAAGCAGCCAATTCTAATTCTAATTCAGACACTAATTTTCCATCTATTTCTTGATTTCACAATACAGGCTTTCAGATTCATACTTTGAAAAGTCACCAAGATAGCACAAGAATATGGGAAGGGAGGGGAGGAGGGAGGTTGGGGTGGAAGGAGGGGAATTGGTGGGGCCACACCTATGGTGCATCTTAGAAGGGTACAGGCGAAACTTACTAAATGCAGAATACAAAAGTCTTCATACAATAACTAAGAAAATGGCATGAAGGGTCTATTAAACAGTTTGATGAAAACATTTCAGATTGTATATGAAACCGGCACATTGTACCCCTTGATTGCACTAATGTATGCAGCTATGATTTAATAAAAAAAATTATTTCAGTATATAATTTATAGTGGGCCTTTGAGTCATTAACCGAGGATTGTACCTGATAATTTGAAGTTTTACCCAGAAAAGAATTTTGACTTTCAGTTAGTTGGTGAGGAATATCCAATATTTAGATAAGAAATTCAATTATCTATCCATAGAAGCCAAGATGATTAGAGTTCATGGAGCCAGAGGTACTAAGCTGTTTCATTTTAATGTATAGCTGAATCAACTCAATATTTAAAAATATTTTTTAAGAAAGTCAATCAGCCTTAAGAGCCATTAAACTCACACTACTACATTCATATTTACTGTATGAAACTAATTATAGTACTAACTAATATATTCATTTTGTTCTGTTATAATAACAGAAGCCATAAACTTTATAAAAATCTCCCTAGAGTTGTCTCTTGGACTATTGTACAGTTTTGATCAAATATACATTGTGTCAGTCAATACCTTCAAAAATGAAGCAAAAATGAAAACACATGTTAATGTATATTTCAGTCAGAAAATTGAGGGATTCACTAGTGGTTCTCATATTTTTCTAGTAGACACAATAAGAATAAATACAAACATGTACATGGATTAGTAAAACCTCTACTGATACATGAAGCCCATCTATAGTTTTGCCTTAAGAATAAATCAGACATTTTAACAGGTTTGATTAGTTGAGAGAAAAATAGACAATCCTTTTGTCAATTTTATTAAAAACAGAGATCCTAGTATTTGTGGATAAACCAATTGACTTATTGAATTCTTTTTTACCTCTTGTGGTGGTGATGTGAAAACACAGTGAAAAAAGTATAAACAGAAATAGAAAGAAAAAAAAACGAAGGATCCAAGCCTACTAGTCTATACAGTTTTCAAATATGTGTTTTACCTATTGAGACGCAAGTTTATTTTCCTCATGCCTTCCTTTACTTATATGAATTCTTAGGTTGTAAGCTAGCATTAGCTTCCCCAAAGTCTTTGACTATGACTTTAATATCATTGTGCTCTTGGGAACACGAAACACCACATTTCCAATCTGAGGAAATTGATGCCTATCTGCTGATAACACAGAGCTTAATCTGATGTTTTCTGGGAGTTTGATTTTAAGGCCATATTACTTTGTTATTTAGTTGCTGCTTAATTTTTAAATTAATTATATCACTCTTTGTTTGGTCTATAAGAGGGATATATTTTTATTCTCAAGGATACAATGAGTGAACTTATTATAAAGACTTGCAAATTCTATATCTAGGAATTAGGAAATCACTAATAAAATGAATCAATGTCAAAGTGTATGTTATTGATTGAATAGAATTGGATGGTAACTCAACTCTGCATAGAGATAAATGTTCATTGAGAATAAGCCAAGTGCTAGATTAATGTTTTATTGAGTTTTGAAAAATAATGAAAATAAAGCCATGTCCTCTGCTTTTAAAGAGGATATTATTTCTGGGGTGGTTATTTTGATCACATTAACACCTTAGTAAAATTAAGCAGAAAATAACTGATTATGTGGCTGATCAACAGGCAAAATGCTGCTCAAAAATACCTGAAACAATATTTTGAGTGGGTTGCTATGGAAATATCAATTAGGACAAGTTGATTTGTTTAGTGATTGATATACAGAGTTAACAGAGGACATGACCCTAACAAAAATGGTTTTGTACTGCATAGTAATGATGTGTTTGATATGAGGTACCTCGTTTTATTCAAAAAATTAAAGTAATTTATAATGAAATGTATTATAGTGGATTGGATTATGATCCCACCAAAATTTATGTCCAGATACTAATTCCCATTACCTGTGAATGTAATCTTATTTGGAAAAATAGTTTTACCAGATGTCAAACAATCTCAGAATGAGACCATTCTGAATTACCCAAGTGGGCCCTAAATCCAATGAAACATATCCTTATGAGCCATGTGGGATAAAGCCACGTAAGGATGGAGACAGAAATGGGGGTGGTGTGTCTACACACAAGGACTTCCAGGAAGCCGGGCGGGGTCATGGAACAGATTCCCTTTCAGAACCCCATGAAGCAACTTGTCTCCCCCAAAATTTGATTTTGGACTTCTGGCCTTTGGGGCTAGGAGAAGAAAATAATAAAAAATAAAATTGTATTTATTTTTTAAGTCTTCAAATTTTGGTAGTTCATTATGGCAGCTAGCTCTAGCAAACCAATATATGTATGTATAAATAAAAATGTCAGAAGATTGAAAAAACTAAAATAGAAAAGTAGTTTTACCATATTTATTCACCAAAAGGAGGATTAACTCTAAATTATAAGTCATCCTTTTATACCTATATTCAAAGTAAATTATTGAATTCATAACAGCTCTTGATTATAGGTTATCTTCTAACACCACTGAAGATAGAGGGATAATATAAATGGACATAATGAAATCAAAATATATAAGCAGAAACTAAGTAAGAAGTGAAAATTTAATATGGCCAGGGAAAATTCTTCCTGAGACCTAAATTTTTAAATGCTTAAACAATATATGAGAGATATTAACCAAATGATGTTAACAGCTGTGAGGCTAAGTAGACAATGCAACAACAATCTTCACGTACAATGTTTTCCTGTGCTTTAATCAATGATTGTATAATTAGGAATTTTGTTAACAGTAGTTGTTTTAAATCAATTAAAAAAGAATTCTATTACACTCTTGGGAGAATGTTTTAATACTGTAAGTTAGGCTGACTCATAAAAAAATGCTGATTTTTCTATTTAGACCTACCAAGTTTATCTATTTAAAAGATTGACTATCTAACATAGTTTAGTTCAGATTTTTTTTTTTTTATTGTTGGGGATTCATTGAGGGTACAAGAAACCATGTTACACTGGTTGCATTTGTTAGGAAGAGACCCTCTTACAATCGTGTTTTGCCCCCAAAAGGTGTGGCACACACCAAGACCCCAAGACCCCACCC
>CAUYON010033194.1:0-57820 GCA_963573935.1 Arctocebus calabarensis | reverse complement strand
AGAATTGGAAGCAATTTGGTTAACTAGCCAATTATCTAAACCGGTGGTTCTCAACCTGTGGGTTGTGACCCCTTTGGGGGTCGACCCTTTCACAGGGGTTGCCTAAATACATCCTGCATATCAGATATTTACATTATGATTTATAACAGTAGCAAAATAACAGTTACAAAGTAGCAACGAAAATAATTTTATGGTTGGGGGTCCCACAAGGTGAGGCACTGCATTAAATGGTCACGGCATTAGGAAGGTTGAGAACCACCGCTCAAAGTCATCTATCACCAGAACCCAAGGCCTTGGTGTGGTGAGCAGCTCATGATTGACCTCAGGGTGGCACTTCCTGTTTTCCAAATACACTTTCTCCTTTCTGTTGTTTCTCTCCGCCACTGCCCTCTCTTTGAACAGTGTTGGACTTTCCTTCCTTTCGCCTACCTCATGTTTGGAATCTGGCATTCAGGAGTCCACAGGCATTCAGAACCCTAATCAAAGCCCCTAAAACAAAAAATCAGTGACCCTTGGAATTCTCATTTTGAGGAGTGTAGCATTTTTAAAGCTCAAAGATGAAAAAACTGTAAGATGTCCATCCATGTGGGAACAGAGTAGATGGCGACTCACACAGGAGTCAGAGCCAGCACAGGAGAGTCCCCAGCCTGACAGCTGGGACAGAAAACAACATTGAAACCATTGCTGAGATCTATCGCAGAGCTCCTCAGTGGTCGCCTCTAGCTAAAAGGCTTCCACTTGGGTGCTCTACTTTGTGCAAATTTGTCTAAGATGCATAATTCATAAAGGTTACATGGTAGCACCCTTGAATAACTTTTCGATCCCTGCCTGCTCAGAGGATTAGTTGGACTGATTGAATGTCACAGGATCACTCATGAAAACTGGCACTATTACCCTTTGCGGCTTGGGGGAGACCACCAGCTACTCATCTCCTCATTCCTTGGGTGTCTCCATCACATACCTGTAAAAGCCTGTATTCCTGGGAAGATAAAGTTGTCTCCTCTCTGTACACAGTTCCAGAGTCCAAAACAACAACAGCATCTCATAATCAACCACATTTTCATCCACCACCATTACATCAGGAAGCAGGAACTAACTTGCTCTCTCTGTTTATTGCATAAAAGACTGGCGGTGGGACTAAATAGGTAGGGCATAAATTCCCACCACTGCTCCTTAGCACTTCGGTTTGAGTTGACACAAGCAAAAAAAACTACCTCCTTAGAATCCATGAGATTGCCCCAGATTATTTGTCATTCCACTGCCCAATGATGACATAATAGTCAATTTAGAGGTGATTTATGCTGCTCCTGGTAGGATACAGAGCAGCCACACAATAGGGGTTCTTCCGGGGAGGCATTGTTAGTGCTCTAACCTGCCCCAAATATCCTTTTCTTAGCACACTTCAGTGATTTTTTTCTTTCAATGTGACAATAGCAGCACCTTTAAGACAATCCATCAAACTAAACTGGAAGAAAAACATAACTTTATGTCCTAAAAAACTTTATGTTCTGGTTCAGCCAATAGCTATTACGATTACCAGCACCCTGACTGTGGGAGTTTTCCATTCAATTATTGTATTTCAAACTAGGAACAAGTCCAGTCCTCACTTCACTGGCCAAGCATGTAAAAAGGAAGTAACAGTAAAAGCTAGTATTAAATTAAGTTAAAAGGAGGTAACAGTAAAAAGCTAGTATTAGCTATGGTTTATCACTTCCTATATGTTTGCTCATTTAGGGATACAGTGCCCATCTGGATTATTAATTACAATAACTCTAAGATTATTAATTACAATAACCTCAATCTTGTCATCTGTATGAAAAATAGAAATTAGAATCGAATTCCAGTGGAAGAAACAATACCTATTGAAATAATAACAATGGTCGGTTGCCTTTTACTGAGTGTTTACTATGAATTAGGCACTGTGAGAAATCTTTCATTTTCATTATTTCCTTAGCCCTGACGATCCTGTGACAAAGGCATTATTACATCATCTCCAATTTTCAGAAAATTAAGAGTTGGAGACATTAAATGACTTGCTGAAGGGCACACCCCTCGTAAGTTGTAGAAAGGACTTTCCTGCAGATCTGAGAGACATCATCTATGGGAAACAGACGTTTGCTTGCCTACGATGGCTCTCAGGAAAAACTCCTGACCCATGTGTGAAGGAAGGGCAGCACCCATACCACAGGAGACTTCATATCAGATACAGATTTTAGTTACTGAAAAAGATGAAAGGTGCTCATTTGCTTACAACCCTTTTGGCTACTTGTTTTTGTCTGATTACATCCACTAACATCCACTAAAATCTGAGAAATTCCACCATCAGTGGGAATAGGCCGGCAGTTTTAATACCTCCATGCAGAGTTAACAGTAGTTGGCCTTTGCCATAATGTCTTAGTTAGACGAGGAGGGTTTCCCAGGCTGGTTTGATGGCACTTCTTTATGTGTAGCTGCCATTTATGATGACGTGCTAACTGGAAGCCACTCAGAGACAGGCTATGTGCACTGTCTTATTTAATTCTTGAGACAGACTTATGAGACAGATTACCTTGTTCCTTCTACATTTACCTGTCTTTGGGGCCCCTAACCCATTTTTCTAGGATTTTTTGAAGGTTATAGATGAAACTCCAAAAATTATATTACCTGTGTCAGCTAAGCACATGGACCCCATATTAGTCTCTGCCTTCCAGATGGCACTAAACTCTCTGAGATGGTCTGTGACTCTTGAAAGGAGTTTACTAAACACATGCTGATAGGGAAAGTAATCACATTAAGAACCAACACTTTGCTGGTTGTGGTGGCTCACACCTGTAATCCCAGCACTGTGGGAGGCTGAAGAGGTAGAATCAGTTGAGCTTAGGAGTTCAAGACTTGCCTGAGCAAGAGTGACATCCTGAGTCATAAAAAAATGAAAAGTCCAGCTGGATGACGCACTGAGTTCCTGTCATCCCAGCAGGATGCCCACAGCCTGAGTGTGAGGTTGCAGTGAGCTATGACACCATTGCACTCTGCTCAGGGCATCGAGTGGGACTCTGTCTTAAAAAAAAAAGAAAGAAAGAAAGAAAGAAAGAAAATAGAAAGAAAGAACCAACATTTTCAGCAAGACACATCTTTTGGTGGGTTTTGCTGGGTACCCAAACAAAGGTTGTATTTACTGAGTTAAGTCACTTAGGAAATACTTGAAAGCTCAGTTTAGTCATCCCTATTTGGGGGGTATGTTCCCAGTCTTGGGTCTCCCAGATATAGCCTGATCCACTTGTAGAATGCTATGGGGACTTTAGGGTCCTTAATTCAATCTGAAGACCCTGCATACCACACTCATCCTTTTTCTCCAGTTTTCTCTCCTGCCATTGGGATTAGTGTTATATTCATTATATCAGCTACTTTCTGAGTGCTTATTATCTGCCTGTTCTAAGTCCTCTACTTATATTACCTTTTACACTGTTCTAAGGGCTTTGCACCTTGTTTAATTGCCATGACAATCCTATAAAGGAGAATCTAAACCAGGATGGAATCCAAGGTTTAGCTTCTGCTACCCTTGGGGCTCTCCAGCCAGGGTGTGTATCAGAATCACCTGGAGGGCTGATATCCTTGTCACTGTGCCTTGAGCTGACCCCAGGTCATGGCTGCATAAGTAACGATTGCAATAAAGGTTAACAGTTTGCAACTAAAAACAATAGTTTATCAGAAGGACAGAAACAAACATGAATTCAATTCAAAAGGCAGACAGGCTAGGATTTAAAGCTGTGGTTACCTAATGCACAAAAACTAGACCTAAATGAATGTTTCTCTTACTACATCTTACCAGTAAACTTTGGATGAAATACATATGCATGAATCTATTGGTCTGCAATATTTCATACTGAACTAGCAAATTTGGCCTATGTCCAGTGGCCTCATATTCAGAGCAAGTTTATTTTTGCCTTGAGGAAGAAATATGATTTTTGACACTAAGTTTCACCAATAATAACTGGGATTTTAACCTACTTCCACTGGGTTATCTTTTCAACTGAGATAGGGCTACTGATACAACATATGTGAATCATGAATATTTATATGCATTTTTTTCAAAATCTAAAAAGTGATTTATTGTGATTCTTTTTAAAACAGTTATTCCAGGGACTTTCCAGCTTCAAATCTGGAGGCAAATTTTCCTTAAGCGGATATCACGTACCAGTATCTTTAAATGTTGTTAAGTTATGTTAAGTCTGTTACATTAAGTCCCACCAATTCACAATTTATTACCATAAATACTACAGACTCAAATTTCCCGTCTTTCAAAGCACATTAACAGAATGATGAGGAAAACAGGACTCCCACAACCAAAGATGCCACAGAGCACACGCAGTTCTGACAGGCAGCGCCGTCAGCAAGGGAGTGGTGTTCTTTAGGAAACAATTCTACTAAGAAACAACATGGGAATGGAAGTAATTGAAAATGTTCAGGACATGAAATGCACGACTGGGACTCCATATTGCCCCTTAGTGTGTCTTGTAGTACAGGACATAAACCAAACCTCATCCATGGAATAGGAAGCTTACACCCAGGACAGCCAAAGCTTCCTGTAATCCAACACCCCACACTATTTTCTGGTTGTATCAAAAAATAAACAACCACCGAGTGATTTTACCTTTTACAAAAAGCTTTTACGCTTAAAAAATGGGATCTTAAAAATGTTTCTAGAGCTACTAAAAAACTTGCATTTACAAAATAGCTGATAAAAATATTCCTCTGGATTGCACAGAAGGGAGCCAGGGCGCCCTGTTCCGACGGTGTACGAGGTTGATCAGACTGGGCTTCTTTCTCTCCTGCCTGGTCAGGCGCTGGGCTCTTCTCAGTTCTAGTTTCTCCGTTTCCCCAGGTCCATCTTTATTTACTTGGTTAGCTCTTCGGCCTGCGTTCTCTTTGCTCCCCTTTCCCCCTTTCGGCTGCACTTTTTTTTCTGTAGATTAATCCTTTGCTGCCACCTTTTTGGGCTGCGTTTCCACGTTTGCAGGAGCGGGTTTAGCTGGCAACCCGCCGATCTCTTGGGCTCGCCCTTCGGCGCACCTTCGCCTTCGGCAGGGCAGGCGTCCTCCCTGACACCCGGGGGCGCCAGGGCGCATGCGCAGAGCCTTCGTGGAGCTGGGCTGCCCGGCCACTGCCGCCGCAGCGGCTGAGACCTCCCGGGTGGCGGTGGCGGAGCCGCTTGGTGCATTTCTTTAAAGACCACCCTCTCACCTCATCTCCCCTGCAGCCTGGAGGGCAGATTTCCAATCGGAATACCTCCTGTCGCTGTGAAGCTCATCACCCTAACAGTACTGGCCCTGGTGTATTGCGTACTGCGTGCAGGGCGCTGTCTCCAGCTGTTCACAGCTCAACCGCACCAAACCGTGTATAAGAAGGTAGTGACTGCGGTGACCCATCTCCATTTCACAGATTATGAAACGGAGACACAGAATTGACGGATAACTAATACATTTTGGACCTAGAATTCAACTCAGAGGCTGAAACCCTGGAGAAGCCGCGATTTTAACTCTGCCCGCTTAATGAGGAACGGTGCACAGACAGCGGACTAACAACTACCACGGTTAACACTCATTAGATTCTTACTGTCTGCTTCCTATCAGTGTGCCAGGCAGTCTCTCAATTCACATTTCCTCAATTAACACCCTCATCTTATAGAGGAGGGATCTAAGGTTTTCGGAGGTTAAACAGAAAGCGGCAGAGCTGTCACTCTAACCCAGATTTGCTTGAAGAAAAAAAAAAAATCTACACTGGAAGTTTAACTCCCCAAGTCATCCAAAGTGGGGCAGCATTCCTGTCCTCTGTATAGGAGCACTATTTTTGGAAATGGAACAGTGTTGGAGGTCCAATGGCAGGCACAGGGTAAAACCCACATTTCCCCCCTTCTCCTAAGAACGCTTTAGAAACCGTTCTCGTCCAGCTTTATGGCTCAAGTGCAGAGGCTCTCAACCTGTGGGTTGCGGCCCACAGGAACTGTATTAAAGGGCTGTAGTATTAGGAAGGTTGAGAACCACTATTACAGAGAATGTTGGTTAGTTGAATGGCCCTGGTGTGGCATTCATGAGGAGGGCCATCTCTGCATTGCAAATTTTATGCAGAAACTTACCCTCATAGAAGTAGGCAATATTGTTCAAATGTCCACAAATGCTATGCCCATATGGGGTCTATGAGGCCACAGCCCTCTTCTGTGAGCTCCCCAGAGGCAAACGCCTCAGCTATTGGGTGTTAATCAGCCCCTGCCACTGTCACTGCCGATAAGATCAGAGAAAACATCTGACTCAAGGTGCACCAGTCAGAGCTCTAGTCCTGCAATTTTGAATTCACTGGTAGAAGAAAAACGTGGGAGAATTCAAAGGTTACCATGTAACTACATTTGTCTGTTTGCACAGACAGGTGGGGAAAGCCAGTCCATAGAAAGAAACCAATGTACAAAATGAAATAAAAAAATAAGAGAATGTGTAACCCCAGAATTGAGAAAGATGGCTGTCGACTTCCTGTTCCAGTTCCTCATTCTGCCTAAGGTGCATTTCTGGCCTTCAAAGACACCTCCATGTACTTATGATAAACCTCCTCAACCCACTTTTCAAAGACTTTTAAGTCTAGTTTAAGTATGTTTATGTTACTTAAAACTAAAAGAGCCTTGATGAGGACACAATCTAAACAAATTCATGGGCAAATAGTTATGATTTAAAGCAAGCAGATTCCCCTAAAATTTGCTCAAGAGGAAACAGTTTCATTGCTTTGTCTCCTGCTGAACGTCTTGAAAGAAGTTTTTTGAAATTGGGGTGCTTTGTTCTTTAATATAAAAGGTGAATAAAGGTCTTGGGTTTGGGATCTTCAGAACTAGACTCTGAGACAGGGAATTGAATGTAAGTAATTTGCGCCGAAGGTGATTTTAGGGAGCACCAGTAGGGGAGAGAGAAAAGTGAAACAAGGAAGAGAAAGAAGCCAATGAGGGATGATTGAACCAGTTCCCATCAACTGGGCACTTAATCCTGCTGGGAACTCTGGGAGTCAGTGTAGATCACATGTCTCAAATTCAGCCCAGCTGAGAGACTCAGAAACTGGGGCATTTACATACCAACTCCCATCAGAAACTGGTTGAGGGCCAGTAGGAAGGCAGGTACATTTACAGCCCATATCTTGGTGGACAGCCATGCTCTGGCAGCCAGAAAAAACCCTCAGGGAAAGAAATACAGGTACAGGAATTGGAAGTCCTGGAAGCATGCAGTGGTACAAGCAAGGTGCAGGTGTGGAACACCCAGAATATCTGCTGGCAGCTCAGGTAGAAAAATAACAGGATAGGAAAACTTTAAAGAATATACTCAATAAGAAGTTTATTCTCATCTACTTACTAAAGTGAGTGCTTAAGTGATTACCAGCTGTAATTCGGTACAGTTTTTAATATTTTATTCATTATCAATTCTTCTCAGGGAGTTCTTTTTCCATTAAGAAGCAGGACTGGGCAAGAAATGTGGACTGTGGGGTCTTCTGGTCCATTTAAATTGGCTTTGATAAATATATTTTTCACTCTCGGCTAGAGCTGGAGGAAATAACTCCTTGTATGTCCCCATGTTCACCATCTCTTTCAAGCCTCATAGCTGGAGGAAAGGCGACCAGCTGAAGAATCACCCCCTACAGAATGGTGAAGTATTTATTCAAAGGGGCCACAGACAAGGCTACAAATCTGATGTACTTTATGCACACTCTGAGTGGTAGGTAGTTAATGAGGCTCATGGTAGGAGCTAGAGGCTGCCTAAGGAATGGCAATGTTTCGTTCTCACTACCCCCCTGAAGGGAATATTGGAAGCAATCCTTTACTAGGAAGTAACAGAGACTAAATAAGAAGAGGAAAGGGGTCAGGGAAGGCTCTGGAATTTTCCTTGAGAAAGGAAGTACATGCTGATGTGGATTTATCTGCTGTGGATAGGTCAGACTTAAGAAAGCCCACCGGTCAGTGGGTCCTGGGCAAACTGCAGGAGCGATGCTACTCTCTCTGAAGTTCATTCCCGCTTTTCTCTGCTGGTCCGTGTCAGTAACTTCCTTCAAACTCCAGTAAAGTCACATCCCTTCAGATCCCCTAGCCTCTCCAAACCTCCACCTGTCCTCCTCAACTTCTGGCCTCTGGTGCTTCTTTTTGTGTATGTGCCCCCATCGTATCAGCCTGAATGCTCATCTGCATGCAGGTTTTCCCATGTGCATGCCTATTTGCTCTACTAGCTAACAGTTGGTTTAGGGCAGGGATGAAAGTAAGCCAACAAGTTATGGAAGCATAGAGAATAAAACAATGCCTTATTTTTACCCTATTTTTCACAGTCTCTGGGTCAGTATTCTGCAATACAGCATGATGGTCAAGCATAGACTGGAAGTCAGATGATCTAGATTTCAATCTCAGCTGTCTGTATTGCTAAAAGTTTCATGCTTGTTGTCTGTTGCCTAACCTATCTAGGTTCCAGAGTCTGCAATAATTAATGTTAAATAAATATTCATAGAATGAATGAAATAATAGGATGATTTAATGAAGGAATGAAGTGCAATATGATGTCTCCTAAATGTTGAGAGTTCAAGGAGCAAGCTTACCTCTCACATCTGTAGGGTCTGGAACAGAAGTACAGGTGAAGGTTTCCAGACCTGGCTGCATCCTACACTGAAAGAGTCTCACACAAATGTGCATGGATGCTCCAGCCTGTAAGTTCAGACTCTGTTCTCATGCCCAGAAAAGAGCAACGTCTAGGCCACCAGCTAAGCCTGGGGTTGTGTGGTCTTCAGAAACAGACCTGGAGGAGAGAACCAAGCAGGGCCTGGCAGTGGGCTTATGGCTATTTGGCTAGAAAACCTGGACTTCTCAGTCCTTAGAGGTAGTACAAGCATGGGATGTGCACACCCTCTGCTCTGCAGACTCCCTTCCAGAGCAGAAGGTGCAGCCGGAGGAGGGCTAAATAACGCTCTTGGAACAGCTGCATACCTGTTGTAAATCCTTTTTCAGGCTATACACTGATGCACGTGTCTGTAAAATGTAGATGGCAGATAAATATCCACATACAGAGATAGTAGAGCAAATTGTAAGTGTTAACAATTGTTCAATTTAGGTAGTAAATTTAAGTGTATACCTGGTATTAGTCTCTCAATTTTTCTATATGTTTAAATTTTTTTGTAACAAGTTGGAAAAATCATAACAGTGGCAAATGCACCAACAGTGAGGTCTATGATGCAGTGAGGCCTCATACCAGGGGAATGTGACTTCGGCAAGGACGTTGAGTCACCACCAGGGCCTTTGGAACTTTAGTGGTGAATAAGTCAAAACCTCTGACTCCAGGCTCCAAATTCCTGTGGACTTTTAACTTCACAAGACAATTCATAAGATTTAGAAAAAGACATGCCTTCTGCCAGGTTGACCCAGCCCCATGCCAGGACATCTGGATTGGGAAGAAGCCCTACTTTAAAAACCACCTACATCATCTTAAACAGCAATCTTGTCGGGGAAAAGAATTTGATAAGAATCTAATTAATTAAAGAGATGAGGAAGGAACTTTCCAGGCAGAGGCATCAGCGTGAACCCAGGTCCTGCAGTGGGAATGTGCATGGTGAGTACAGGAAGCTGAAGCAGAACCATTGCAGGTCAGGCACAGGCAGCTCAGGAGGGCCTGCTGTGGATGACGGCCTACATCTAAGACTGTGGATGTAAGCAGGGGGGTGAAGACGATTTGTGAATGGAAACAAACTAGCTGGTACCAGGCAGACATGCTAAAAATACTGGAGTCTGCCATGGGCTAACAATGATCTGGAGCTTAACCAGTCTGAACTTCAGCTTCCTCACTTGTAAAATAGAAATAATACTTCTAGTAGAGGATTGAATGAGATTTGGCATGTATGTACACGGAACATAATATTTAATAAGTTTAATTGCATTTATTATTATTCTCCTTGTATCTATATAATTCTCTTTATCCCCGGAAGTATTTACCTATTCATCACAATCACTATTGTCATAGCAGTTTTCACTTATAGAACATAATATGAGCCATGTACTCATCTAAGTATTTTATATACATTAACTTGTTTAATCCTTGTAGCCTTATAACACAGGTAGTATTAGTATGCCCATTTTACAGACGAAGAAACTGAGGCATTTTAAGTGATTTGGTCAAAATCATGAAGTTAGAAAATGCCTAAGCCAGAATTTGAACCTAAGACAGACAGAAAGCTCTAAATTCCGTGTGCTCAACCACCATTCAGTGTTGCTTCCTTTACCAATAGGCAGCAGGAAAGAATGCGTGCTTTTAAAGGACCAGATATCCCAAAACGTTCCTCTATATCACACTAGCCTGAAGACAGAGGCCAAGGACAGGAAACGCTGACTTATTAACTTTATTGCCAACATTCTTTTCTGTCTAGACCCCAGGGCTTAAGATCCTGCTTCGGCTCTGCTTCTGTCCATCCCAACAATTTACTCAACCTTGAAGCAAACCTGAGCCGGGAGAAAAATGAAATCAGCTCTTTGGGGTGGCAGCATCAATATTTAACTACAACTGTTACTGAGCATTAGAGTTGCAAAGCCTTGGGAAATGTTGATCAGTCACGGGCTCCTTGTATGACATAGGACTGGGAAATTAGTCTAGGGTTTCAGAATGTGAAACAATTTTTCCTCTCTTTATTTCTTCCCACCATTTTGAAGGAGCCATCCAGTGTACGTGGCTGCTTGAACCCAGATGAAACGGAACTATTCTCATAATTCTGGACTGTAGTCAAGGGCCAGTCAGACAACAGAAACCTCCCTGGCTAATTAAACAGGAAAATTTTAATACAGAAAATTATATGCCAGAAGAAAATGGCTAACTAGTAAAAATAATAAAAGAGGACTCTAAGGGACCTGAACACTGCAGGGGAAAAAGAGCAATTACTCCCTCTATGCCGAGGAAGAGGGGGCAATCAATAGCGAGGCACAAATAAGCCCCTTGCCCACAGTGCAAGATTGATCTTGAAGGGGGGTGGCTGTCACAGAACACGCAGCCTGCAGAACAAACTTGCCAGAGAGGACAGAGCTGTGTTTAGTGGAGTCCTGTGCCATCAACCCTAAGCATTGTTGAGAGTGGGGCCAGTGGAGGCCACCAGAGCTGGGCCTGCAGGCCACGCAGCTCACACACCAAATAATAAATAAGACACAAACCAAGAGGAGAAGTACCTTCCTGCTCTGACTCTTTGCAAGATCACTCTAGTGCCCTCTTTTGACAAAGCCTACAATTCTGCCGCTGAACAAAGGGAAATGTTTACAGGGTCCAGGAGCTATATCACAAAGCAAGCAAAAATGAGGGATTTGGAGGTAGGAGACAATAAATTGGTAATGAGCACATGGGCATATATGAAGCTACCAGACCATGGGTAATATTGTTGGCACCTACATACCATTGCACTTAATCCTTTTGAGGGTACCCCTGTCTATTTTGGTCTCCTTGAGAGTAATAAAGGAGCCCCACAGTTATGTAGAATGTGTGTGCTAATTTCTTCAACTGGCACCATCGCATTTAAAGCTTACCATTTTATATGTGTGTGAGTGTGTATACAAATAATACTCTAGGAAGGGTCCCTGTCAATTCTGTGAAACAAAGATTTTCTTTCATCCATTATCATACACCAAAGGCTTAGGAAAGCACTCTGCATAAAGACACACTCATGAATATTTACTAATGAATGAATGAGTGAATAAGTGAGTCAGTAAACCCTGCTTGGCTTGTCCTATGGCATGCCCTGTCCTCTATCACAGAGTAACTCAGCAGGCTACCACTACTACAGTCTAAAAATCAAAAAATGGGCCGGCACCTATGGCTTAAAGGAGTAGGGCACCAGCTCCATATGCCGGAGGTGGTGGGTTCAAACCCAGCCCTGGTCAAAAACTGCAAAAAAAGAAAAAAAAAAAATCAACAAATGAAGTGATGGCTGACTGACAGCGTACAGTTAGGAACTTGTAGTCGCTATGCCCTCCTGGTCCCCTGATTGTCCCTGGTCAGAACAAAGTCCTCTCTAGCCCTGCCTAGCAAAGCGTCTCCTGGAGCATAGTGCACGGCCTCTTTCCCCAGCTACTGTCATAGCTGGTCAGAACTGAAACATCCCCAGAAAAACCTCCCTGACCACCTAACCAAAGTGGCCTCCCCATCCCAAATCCTCAAGTTGTTCTTTCTCCTAAAGAGAGACTGGTGACTCCTAAAGTTTCTGCCCCTTAGAGTTACTTGGGAGCCTTTTAAAATTTTCACTTAAAAAATCAAGATTGTTAACACTAATATAAGGATAAAGAGAGAGAGAGAGAGAGGATAGAATTGAGAGCCCAGAAGTAAACTTACATTTAAAAATCAATTGATTTTAGATAAAGATAGCAATGTGAGTCAAAAGGGGAAAGGATAGTCTTTTCAACAAACAGTGGTGGACAATTGCATATCTACATGCAAAGTGATGAATCTAGATCCTTCCCTCACACCATATACAAACATTAACTCAAATGGATCACAAACCTAAACACAAAAGTTTAACTACAGCACTTTTAGAAGAAAACACAGAAGTCAATCTGTAACCTCAGGTTAAGCAAACAGTTTTTAGATATGACACCAAAAGCATAAAGTATAAAAAATGAAGTTGACAAAATTGATCAAAATAAAAGCTTTGTGCTTTAAAGATATTATTAAGAAAATGCAAAGACAAGCCACAAACTGGGAGAAAATATTTCAAAAATATAATACATCTCTGATAAAAGACATAGTTGTAAAGAATTCTTTCAATTCAATAAATAACCAATTCCATTAAAAATGGTCAAAAGGTATGAACAGATGCTTTACTCAATAACATATATGAATGGCTATAAGCACATGGAAGGAAGCTCAACATCATTAGGCATTATAGAAGTGCCAATAAAAACAATGACACACCACCTCACACCCACAAGGATGGTGACAGTCACAGAGGCAGACAATAGTGAGTGTTGGTCGAATGTGGAGAAACTCATCATAAATGCCTTGTGGGAAGGTAAGAAGAGTTCAGCCACTTTGGAAAATGCTTTGGTAGTTTCTTAAAAAGCTAGACAAGGAGTTACCACATGACCCAGAAAATCTAGTCTTAAATCTCTAACCAAAAGGAATAAAAATACATGCCCATGTAAAGACTGGTATGTGAACAGTCAAAGCAACATTATTTACCAAAAGTGGAAACAGTTCCAATGTCAGTCAACTGGTGATGGGATAGACAAAATATAGTACATCCAAACAAGAGTCAATTAAACTCTGCAGAGGAATGAAGCACTAATATATGCTACAACATGGATGGGCCTCAGAAATAGCACACGAGGTGAAAAAAGCCGAGCAAGACAGCCACATACTCGGTAATTTCATTTATATTAAATGTCCAGAAAAGGCAAATCTATAGAGGAAATAAAGTAGATTAGGGGTTGCCTGGGGCCGAGGGTGGGAATAGGAATTACTTGCAAATGAGAATCATACATGTTTGGGGAATAATGGAAAAAGTGTTTTAAAAACTGGATAGTGGTGATAGTAGCAAAATATAGATATATTAAAAATCATTTAATTGTAAATGTACAGTGTAGAATAAAATAAATTTTATGATATATAAATTGCTCTAAATAAGGCAGTTTAAAAACATTCCCAATATTCAGGGTCTTCCCACCTGAATTAAATTAAAATTGTTGGAGGGAGATCAGGCATCAGAAATTTTTACCAGTCCTCAGGTTTTCCAATGTGCAGATCAAGTTGAGAACCAACAACCCATGCAAAGTGCGGTCTGAGGACCAGCAGCTCAGTATCATCCCTGAGAGCTGGTTACAAATGCAGAATTCCACATCACAAAGTCTCAAAGCTGCAGATGTTGGCATGGATGTGGAGAGACTTTTCTCTTGTACAGTGCTGGTGGGTCTGAAAACTAATACAATATTTTTGGAAGGAAGTATGGAGAATATCCTCAAAGAACTCTAATTTAGACCTCCTATTTGATCCTGTAATCCCATTACTATACATCTAGCCAGAGGAAAAACAATTCTTTTATCATAAGGAAATTTGCACTAGACTGTGTTTATCACAGCTCAGTTTACACTCACCAAAATATGGAAACATCCTAAATGCGCATCAACCCAGGAATGGATTAACAAGCTGTGGTAGATGTATACCATGGAATACTATTCAGCCACTAAAAAAGATGGGGAATTTGCATCTTTTGTATTAACCTGGATGGAGGTAGAACACATTGTTCTTAGTAAAACATCACAAGAATGGAGAACCAAGAATCCAATGTAGTCAATTCTAATATGAAGGCAGCAGATGAACTAATAAAAGGGGAGGGGAAAGGGAATGAGCAGGTTGGGAGAAGGGAGGAGGGGGTGCAGGGGAGTCATGGTGTATGGCACACCTTTTGGGGGTGGGACACAATTATAAGAGGGACTTTATCTAACAAATGCAATTAGTGTAACCTAATTCTTTGAACCCTCAATGAATCCCAAACAATTAAAAAAATAAAAATAAAAATAAATGCAGAATTCCAGGCCCCAGCCCAGAACTAGTGAATCAGAATGTGTATTTAAATCAGATCTCCCCACCAAGTAGATACCCGTTAAAGTTTGAGAATCACTGCACTATTACATTATATGTATCACAATCTTTAATTATTTGTCTTTATGCATTTCTTTACTTCTTTGTGGTCTACTTCCAGAACAGTGTGGTACAACTTCACCATAAAATTGCAATGTGAATAGTGTTTCAATCAAAATTCTGAGAAGGCACAGTCCCTGAACATTGCTACTTCTTATGCCTAGCAGAATTCCTGCCACAGAGCTGGTACTAAAGTGCACATTTGTTGAATTGATAACTAATCATCATCCTCCACCCATTCCTCATTTCTAACTATTGAACCACTAATATTCAAGACCTGCCCCTTCACCAGTTCCCAGGGCAGAGTCAGTTTGCCCCTCTTTGTGACCCATAAGAACCATACTGAGAGCACCAGGCCTCTTCCTCCTAACACTGCAGGGCATCATTAACAAACGGAGTGTGCCATCCAGAGGGCTGGAGCTTTTCTGCATAAATTAATCAGTTAGTGCACAGAAAGCAGTCAACTAGTGATAGGACTATTATAAGAGATCTGCTTAATATTATGGAGACATGTAGGTAAACAAAAACCATCACGACCCCTGTCCTTTGGGACTTCCAGTTCTCTGCAGGGAAGTAGATATTAACCAACTATAAAGATGTTTGTCATCTTCACATTTTAACGAATGCCAACCTTGTCTTTTCTAATGTTCATCCACCAAGTTTTTCTTCAGTTTTCTTTGCTTTTTGCACACTTTCTGGGAAGAACCAATGCTTCCTGGTAATGCGAGTCCTGGGTGTAGGCCCCCAGAAGCACAATCTCACCATCTAATTTGCACAGCTTCCCTACTGCATGGAGCTGACTCTCCTAGTTTGGAATCTCCCAAAGCAAACACCAAGAGGGGGAAATTCCAGTGTAAATAATTTGCTTTTAAAGTCCCAATAAACACAAGGCAAGTGAGACAGAAAAGAAGCAAATAAAAAATGTGTTGTCGCTGGACATGGTGTCTCGGGGCTGTAATCCCACTATTCTGGGAGGCCAAGGAGGGTGGATTGCCTGAGCTCAGGAGTGAAACCTCTGTCTCTACTAAAAATAGAAAAATTAGCCAGGCATCATGGCAGATGCCTGTAGTCCCAGCTATTCAGGAGGCTGAGGCAAGAGGATCCCTTGAGCCCAATAGTTTGAGGTCGCTTGTGAGCTATGATGCCACAGCACTCTACCCAGTGTGAGAGAGTGAGACTGTTTCAAAAAAAAAAAAAAAGTGTTGTCAAGTCAGATCCCACTGTGGACAGGTAGAGCTCAACCTCACTGGAAAACTACGGGAAGACTGAGTAGAACCAGCTTCAGAGAACTGTCTCGACAGAGTCAAAGAACCTGAGGGACTTTCTACTGGCCTCCTATCTATTGTTGGCTGAAGTGTGCTTCTGGAACCATTAACTCTGCAGCACTTTAGATTTGCTGAGCGGTCCCTCGGCTGGGGAGAGGGATGAGGTGAAGCACAGAGAATTGCAGGTGTTCAAAACAATCAGGTTTCCATAAGCTACAAACCAAAGGAACATTCTCTGAGAAGTTCAGGGAATTGGAGTAGGGGTATGTGAGTGTGCAGAAATGACAGATATTTCACCCTGAACAGACAAGGGGTAATACATTTGTAATGGCTCCATGAGGTTAACCTGGGAGGACTGAGGTATTCTGGTCCAGAGAGTTTCTGGTGAATCACAGAAAAACAGCTTTGCTTCCAAGAGGCCGAGTCAGTAGCTGGCAGCATGGAGGAAAAGCAAATTGAATTAAATGGAAATGACATTTCATTTACCTTGCCATCCTTTCTGATGGCCACCTACGGTTGCTCTGAGAAAACGTACAGTGACCACTTTGCTCTTAGGCTAATGTTGCAACTTCATAGATATAGCCCCAAACCTTTTGGGGGGTATATGCTTGTAGATACCTAGTGTTTGGGGAAAGGGAGAGGTGAAACAGGTACTTTGGGGACCCATTGGTAGTCCAGGACCCAGCCCTTTGATAGGCATTTACTAGACAGAGCCAAAAGATCGAAGTTAGCCAAGCTGTCCTCTCATTTCAGTGTGGCAATTTTCCCAGTTAAGGTCTTTAGTGGCAAATCAAATATTCTATTACATTATTTTCCAATTTCAGGCATTTCCCTGTCTGGGCTCTCAAGTGGTATATTTTTCTAAAGTTCTGAAACATTGTCCTGTTCACCATCTGCCTTGATGTGCTGACATATTGGACACTGACTCTGGGACCAAAACATGTGTGGCCCAAGGACACCATCCTGCCACTGGTTCATGGAGCCTGAGGGATGATGGAAACACGGAGTTCTCAACCCAGCTGAACCACATAGCGTGGATCCAGGCAAATGGCTTTTCCAGCATTGCTGGGATTTATTCAGCATTTGCTAAGTGAATGTAGATTGCATTCAGCTAGAAAAATTTCACTATCTCCCATTCTCTGATGACTAATATGACAATTTGGCCTTTTCCCATATGGCCATGCAGCATCTGTAAGAAATCAAAGGCACTTACCTGCAGCATTTTATATCAATTCAACCTGTTAAGTATGTTGCCAATGACTGGACCTTGAATCCTAAGCACGTGACTTGTGTTTTGCTCTCACTGCCACCCTGGCTCTCCTGTGAATCATTGTCTAAACTTTAGGGACCTGAATCTAAGAATAATTCATGTTCTGTAAAGGGAGCAAAGAGGAAGGGGCACAGCTGGAGCTGGAACTCTGCAGCTCTCTCAGGACCCCCTATCTTGGAATAGCTAAAAAGGACTTCAGCCAAATATTCCACACCCATTAGGTAATGTCATGAAGAGTGATTAGCATTGAGCACAACCATGGCACTCTCTACATACCAGCACCCTATAAACTTGCTCAGTTCTAACTCTTCTCCACACTGATGCCACTAATTGGTAACAACTAATTTCCAGGAGTTCCTTATGCTCATTTCCTGCAATTCCTTTATGTGATCCTGGAGTGATGTATCTGTGTATGCATATGGCCCATTCTCCTCAACACAGGAGACACTTCTGCTATTCCCATGACAGGTGGGTTGGCAACTACCTCTACTCAAGCCAAGGATGGCAGGCTCAGCTACCATCAGAGGCAAGAAAGGCAATATCAGTGAGTGAAATAGAGCTCAGTCTGGGGGCCTGATGAAAACCAGAAAGCAAATTGTACAGCCATGCAGCTCCAGTCAATTGTTGACTGCAGAATAGGGCTATGTATGTGTGGGGGGAGAGAGAGAGAGATGGAGCACATTGGCACAATCGTCTCAATTAACTTTTTTTTAAAACACCAAAATTAACATCTTTTGTATTAACCTGGATGGAGTTAAAACACATTCTTCTTAGAGTCTCAAGAATGCAGGAGCAAGAATCCAATGTACTCAATACTAATATGAAGCCTGTAGACAATCTAATACATGCCCACATAATAAAAAAACTCAAATCAATTCAAGGTGGGGGGAGCAAGGGAACAAGGGAGCGGGGAGAGGGATGGGTGTGCTCCCACTTAATGAGCACAAACACCCTAACACACCTCTTGTGTGCAACCTCTTGGGGGTGGGACACAATTTTAAGAGGGACTCTACCTAACAAATGCAAACAGAGTAACCTAATTCTTTGTATCCTCAAATTTAAGCTGAAACAATAATAAAGAACCGCCAAAATTTACGTAAACACTGATGGATGGGCAAGCAATACCCATCCATATAAGTGATTCATTCAAGCTACTCATTGCATTTAACAGCTTGTTTCATATATTCACCTTTTCTCAAGTGTCTTACACTATTGTGCCCATTCTTTTTTTTTTTTTTCACTCATTCAATACATTTTTATTATGCTTTAGGCCCTCTTCTCAACAAAGAGTTACCAGGAATCCCAGAGAAGATTCTTTCTCATGGAGAGTTAGCTTTACCTGTTGGAGAAAGCCCTCCCACCCCCATCTTTACCCCAGAGTCTAATTTTGTTAGATTAAACAGATCCATTCTTTCCAAACTTTCCTAAAAAGTTAGGGATTCTCTTTTTATACTCAGTTTGTTAATATCCTTCTTAAAATGTGGTAAAAACAAGAATAAACTACTGGGGGGTTATGGAGTCCCGTTCTGAATGTGCTTCAATTCATAAATTTTGTGAAAAAATTTGCTGAACATATATGCAAATGCATTGCTATTCAGTATACTTCCCACACTTTTATGATTTATCTGGGTTTTGATATGGACACGTATCTTCGTTTCTAGGAATCCTAAGATATAAAGTGCTCCACGGACATCTCTGTACCCAGCAACTACAATTTGTTTTCATATTCTTTGAAACTTAATGGCACACAGTATATGCATAGCCAAGCTTATTTGCTCTTCTTGTGCCTGTATTTCCAAAGGTCACAAATTTCATGCTGAAGTGCTACATGATATAAGCAGTTCCAGGAGCACTTGAGGAAAATAACATTAATTGCCTGCAACTCTAATTGGCTTTATGACAGTAGCCAGGCCAATGGCTGGGAAAAGACACCCCAGAACAGCTGTCAAATACACAACTTAGCAGAAAGGCATCAAATGCCAAGAACTCTTCCTTCTCAGAACTGACATCTGAGAGGCCCACACAGACCCAGCGATCAGAAAAATCTCCCTCCATGTAATGATTTTTCAAATCCACTTAATTTAAAATGGCTTCCGAGGAGCAGGCAAACCAGGCCACATTTCAGCGCTGGCTGGCAGAAAGCTGCATTTGGAGTACCAAGCCCCCACATTTCTAGTCATTAGATGAACGTTTAGGAATGTACACAATGATTAGGACACAATTACATTATTTATTCAGCCTTTGCTAGCTGTGTATTTTTGTAATTAAGGACGATTTGGGGAGGACCAAATGGAAATCAACAACCTGGATCTGCCAAGAATAACAAGCTCTAGCAATTATACATGAATCCTCAAATGACTGTCCTGTTGCTCTCCTAAGTGAAAATTTAACAGTAATTGGGCATGAGCTCTGTCCCGTACCTTAGTATTTTACCTCTTGATTATATGTGATGAAGAATCACAGGCCTGTAAGTATTATAAATATCGATAGTCACTTACTACTGCTCAGAGTTTGAATACCTCAAAGAAAACCAGGTTAAGAACTGGGAGATTAGGGTCTGTTCCTGAATTTTACTGCTTAATATTGACCAAGTAATTGAACCATCAAAATGATTTGCTGGAAGATTCAAATGCCCATATAGAACTGATTTGAAAAATATGAACCACTATGCAAAAGTACTGAGATAATATCATTATGGTAATTCTATTTCCCAGAAACCCCTACACTAAGATCTTAACAAATAGTTATAACCTATCTCCCATCATGTTCTTCTTCTTTTTTTAAACAGAACTACAAATTCAGTTATCCAAAGCCACATCTACTTTTGTTTAATTTCCTTTGCTCTGTCCCATGTGTTGCTAACTATGAATCAATGGGCTAGACTGAGCACATAGAAATGTTTTATTGACTTGTAATGTTTTGTTTTTATTTTTAAATTGCATTCTTTGTGCACATTTTGCATGTTTTTTAAATTGCATTCTTTGTGCACATTTTACATGTATTTGGTGTGGATGTTTCCATTTGATGTATCCATATCAAACTCTAGCTTTCCTACTTCTCTGAAAAAGCAGGATGAACTGAAGTACTGGTTTGCATGCTCCAAGGCTGGAGTTGTTGCTGGAGCAGAAAGCAGGTGCCCAGAGGGTATGTCCTTGGCAACCCTGTCCCCCCAATACCTGGCCTGCCTCCTTCTTTAATGGCCCGGGCTAACCCCCACAGGTGCTTGGAATTTGATTCCTCCTATTCTCTTTTTTGTTTCACAGATGAGAGATCTATAAAATATCAAAAAGGATTGAAGAAGGAGTAATAAAGAGAAGAGATTGAATAATTAACATCATGGATAGTAAGAAACAGGAACAGAAATATTGTCTGGTGCTGTGGCTCACACCTGTAATCCTAGGACTCTGGGAGGCAAAGGTAGGAGAATACTTTGACCTCAGGAGTTCTTTTTTTTTTTTTTTTTTTTTCTTATTTGGGGTTTTTATTTTTTTTGCCGGGACTGGGTTTGAACCCACCACCTCCAGCATATGGGGCCAGCGCCCTACTCCTTTGAGCCACAGGCACTGCCCCCCCCCTTTTGAGACAGACTTTGTCACTTTGTTATCTTTTGTAGAGTACCGTGGTGTCACAGCTCACAGCAACCTCAACCTCCCGGCTCAAGCAACTCTCTCGCTTCAGCCTCCCGAATAGCTGGGACTACAGGTGCCCACTACAATGCCTGGCTATTTTTAGAGACAGGGTCTTGCTCTTGCTCAGGCTGGTCTCGAACGCCAAAGCTCAAACAATTTACCTGCCATAGACTCCCAGAGGACTAGGATTACAGGTGTGAGCCATTGTGCCCAGCCAATAGGAATTCAAAACCACCCTGAGCAAGAGAGAGAGTCCATCTCTCCTAAAAATAGAAAAATTAAGTGGGCATGGTGGTGGGCACCTGTAGTCCCAGTTACATAGAAGGATGAGGCAGAAAGATTGCTTGAACCCAGGAGTTTGAGGTTGCCATGAGCTACGCTGATGCCATAGCACTCTTAGCCTCCGACAACAAAGAAAGACTCTGTCTCAAAGGAATGAAACAAAAAGAAAGAAAAAAGAAAAAGAAAAAAAATAAGGGGCAAAGCAGTATCAAATCGTAGCGCCAGTTCTTACTAGCTTAGGAGAGATATTTAACCTCTTTGGATCTCAGTTTCCTCATCTGGAATATGGGGATAATCATAGTTATTTTAAGAATTTACTAATTTTTAAACACCTACTATGTACCACAGATTCTTCTAGGCCCTGGTGATGCAGCAATAATCCAGTCTTCACTCATACGGTTTGCTTTAAATGAGTGAATCCACATTAAGTACTTAGAACAATGTCTGGCACATAGTAAGCACTCAATATGAATTAGCTATCATTATGTTATTATTCCTAACATGCTGTCCACTCAAAAACGATTACTTAAATCAGGAATGGTAAATCTATTCAAACTTGCACTTTATTTCCTGATAGTAGCTGGAAAATAGTGTTAAGAATGATTCTGGGGCTTGTCCAGGCTTAGCAGAAAGGAGCACAGTGATTGATTATTGATGTCCACCTGGGCTCAAATTATGCGCATGAAAATTCCCTGGAGGTTTTGCCATTCTCGCTTAAGGCAGTCCATAATACTGTAAGGTAAGCATTATTTCTGCCTCTCTTGTCCATGTTCTCAGTCTTTCTGAGACTTCTCACTCAGGGAGAGACAAAATCATATCCTATCACGTTTTTTCCCTTTAGCAGATAGGTCAAGAAGGCAAAGTCATGTTCTGCTGTTACAGATGTGCTGAGAACACGCAAGCTCCATGGGCTACTAGCCTGTGATTAGGGAGGGTTTCAGGATATCTCTTCCAATAACCAGCTGTAAAGATGACCCTCTCAGAGCTGCAAACCCAACTTAAGGGGACTGACAAGCCTGACCAGTGAGGATATCTTTCTCCTCAATAAAATGTCTGACAGGAAAGAATAAAAGGAAAGAAAAACATTCCAACAAATCACACCACAGCACCCGAGAGTGAGCCCCTGGCAGGCCTGGAGGCTGAGCTCTTTGTGGCAGCATCTCTGTCCGCATTACTCCCCCACCTTCTTTCCCCCATACGTCTTCTGTTCTCAGCAATTCCACACCAGCACACGTTTCCTCCTTCACAGACAAACCCAAATGTCCTTCCTTTGCAAGCTCCTCAGAGGCAAGAACGAAATGAAACCTTTCCGAACAATATTAAATATAAACCCTCTGCACTCCCTTGAAGCTTGCACCTGCCAGCCTAACCCAGGGCTTCATCCCATCTTCCATTAGAATCACACATGGCAGTCAAGTTCACAAGATAAAGAATTCACAGCCACAGCCTACTAGTAAGAGAGAGTGCTGGGTAATGAAAGACAGGAAGCACGTGCTGGGCTCCAGTTTAAAGGTGAGTAGGCAGAATGACATCCTGTTATTAAGCAGACACAGGCAATAATGTTGGAGGGCAACTCTGCCTCAATTGTAGTCTTCTATACTACCTCCCCTCCTCCCCGGGGATGGGGGCTATTTGGAAAATGACTCCTGCCTGGCTGCTCAGCTATATATTCCATTATATTTCTAGAGGATCCACACAGTTCCTTTCCAGGTAAAACAAAATCCGTCTTATGTCAAGGTAGTTGGACTTTCTAAAAATGGTGACCATACCAAGTGGATGGCCTCTAGGATCCTCCTTGGTTTCTCACGTGGTGCTTTGGGTTTTTCTTTCAGACCACTTGTCATGGTATATTACTTATTATTTATTTGTACTGCTCTGTGTTTAATGTTAGTCTCCCATCAGACCATAAGTATTGTGAGGACAAAGACTGAGTCAATTTTTTACCACCCTGTCCCCATACACACAGGAAGCAGTAAACTTTTTCTTAATAGGACCATTTTCTTAATAGTAAATGTTTATGTCTTTGCAGAACATACACTCTGTTGGGACTACTTGACTCTGCTGTTGCAGTGAGAAAGCAGCCACAGACAATATGTAAACAAGAAAATGCAGCCATGTTTCCATAAAACTTTATTTACAAAAATGGGCAGTGAGAAGGGATAAGCCTGTAGCTAGTCAACCCTTAATCTAGAATAATAAATCATTAATACATCTGCATTAAGTGTAAAATAAGTAGAGTTCATCTCTTTGTTGAGTTCCAATGAAGACTGAATACAAGATTAATGTGATCTGATTAGAAATCAGAATGGTACAGAGGGTAGCCAGGTACCAAAGGCAGGCACCAAGGCCGTACAGGGTTGAGGATGTTCTGTTTGTTGGTCTGGGTACTGGTTAGACAGTAGGTTTACTTGTCTAAATCTTGGGGAAATGCTTCAGAATACACACTCAAATTTGAGCACTATTCCACATGCCTATTATTCTCTCTTTATTCACATATACATCAACCCTTGACCACCTGTCAGTATAGACCTAGAGGATCAACTGTATGACCTACTGCCAAAAGGGAAACAGGCTTTTTGCTCTGTCAATTCCATAGATGAAGTTAGTGTCCTGATGATGGAATGATCTTTGAAGCCAAAAGAACTGGATTCTTTAACCTCTCTGAGCCTCCATTTTCTCATCTTTGAAATAATAATGTAAACAATCCTGCTGTGAGGGTTAAACTAGATAATATATGTAAAATGCCCAGAACAGTGCCTGGCACTATTTAATGCCCACTATTAGTACCCAAGAAATGTCAGATAATATTGTGAGGAAAGACCACAGTGTATGTAGTTTGTTGCTTCTCCATCCTCCTCTACTCTGTCCCTGCCATGAGGTCAGCCAGCAAGGACAAGTCAACTGTCCTGGTCAGCCAGCTAGGACAATGTCAACTGTTCCTTTGTTCTGACTTTTGATATAAGATATTATTTCCTTCTAGGAGCATCCCTCAACAACATAGACACAGTGCAGCCCTTTTCACTTAGCCTATCTTCAAGTTCCCATCCATGTTCCTTCCCTTTGCTCCTCTAGGTCAACGTGGTAACTGCTCCCTGCTATTAATCAGCTTGGAGAACTGAAGTTTTCCTCTGGTTTTTCCTGTACTGTGCCCATACCTTTGCCCTCTGACTCTGGGTCTCTGACTAATGCACCAACCATACATTAGGAAAGTGGATTTAACTACAAGCATGATAGGAAATTTTCTGAATATAGTACATTCTGCTTTGTTTTGGCTTATATATGGGACTTGAAAAAACAAGAGATATTTTTTCTCTAGGCCCAGTGCACAAAGGTTATAATGCCTTGTTTGCTAAATCTGGGTTTCCTTACTTCAGGAATTCATTAAGCCTGAGTTTTGTAGTTCAGGAATGAACACAGGTGTTACCAGCTAACCTAGAAACACCAGCTTTATTTGGGAGTAGATGCTCAGGGAGGTAGGCTGGTGCTGGAAAGTCATCTGGCTTTGAGAACTCACCCCTACTCCTAAGGACAAGACTTCAGTATAAATAGCCAGGGATGTCAAAGGCCTAAAACACCAGGCCCTAGGAATTTCTGAACCCTGTCAGGGGGTTCCCACTCCAAGTCTGTTGCAGAAGTATGTGAGCTGCCTTCTTTGAATGCACACATGGGTTTGAATAATGAATCTTAGAGCAGTGACCATCATATGTTGACAAGTAGAGGTCTCTAGAGGTAGTGTCATAGGACTGTGTAAGACCCCTCCATATCTCTGTAATCCCAAAGGAGAGTAGAAGTCCCCCCCAAAGCCATGCATAGATATGGCAGTTTTCACCCCAGTGATTCTGATTTTATGTGACTCAAGTTGGGCCCCTAATTGCATTTTTAATAAGTACTCCAGAGATGCTGATTTGAGTCCTCTGATTGCAGAGAGGGTAACTATAGTTACCCCCATTTTATAGAGGAGAAAACAGAGCCTCTGAAGAGCCTAAACTTCTCCAGTTCAAGGTGTTTCTGAGACAGTATTGGTTAAATAAGAAAAACTGAACATACTGTCATTTCTGTGTGTAAAGCACAATTTATACTACATTAGAAGCACGATTTTTTTTGTATTGTGGGGAATCCTGCCAAAATTTAAATGTTTGAGAAATTTCAAGAACTGAGTTCTTCTACTTCCTCCTTTGCAATCAAGTAAACTGGAACAGTGTATTAAGCAAAAACCTTGTACTAAATATTTATTAGGTAAGAATGGGCTGGGGCACTTAATCTGTGAAAGTGCTGGGCAAAACTAAGAAATGGTTCCCATCACACTATGAGGCACCAAGTTTGGAAAATCAAGTAAAACAATCAACTCGGCTGCTTACCAAGTCAGCAGAAAATGTTTATATAATTAATCTTCATCATGGCAGTTCAGTCACAACATTAGCGTCAAATATACCCAGAGAATAAATGTAAATTGTAGGTGCAAATCAATTTACTTTATGCATTCAGCAGCAATTCCACTTGCCTCCACATACACACTTAAAGGCTATTTGAGGCTTACAAATAGCTAAGGGTCTTGAGAAAGATGCAAGTTTGCAAAAACCACGATTCAAGATAAAAACAACAACAACAAAATAGCAATATCAAAACGCCCACAGGCATTAGGAGATGCCTGAAGAAGTACCAGGAGAGAATGTCCCAGCTTTTCCTGGGAAGAGGAGAGACACCAGCTCTAAAGCTTATTTTCTCTTCTTACTCTTTGTGTTGCTAACATAACAGTCTCCTGGCCATCAAACATCTCCTGGTATTGTTGGAAGGGAGGATTTTGGAGAGACTCCCAGATAAAGTATGAGGCCAGACTTGCTTCTATTCCAAATTGCTTGCTATTGATTCCCTTTCTCCTCTGAAATGTCTCCCCAAGTATCCCAGAAATTTCCTTTCTGGTGCCCTGGGGAAAAAAAGAAACACTTTTAGTCACTAGAAATGCAAAGACCAGAGAGTCAGGTGAAATATCTCAGGAAGTTGTAGTTGGGAAAGTGTTCTTTGCAATAATCTACATAATGTAGGTATCTTTTCCTCAAAATTCACTTTTCAATTCTCTCCCAATAGATGCAGGTATCAGGATCTCTCTACTGTGCGAAATGATTGTCTTTACACATGAACTGCCGTGAAAGTTGTATTTAACTCATGTTAGTTTTGAGCTTCAGGCCTCATGAAGCATATGTAACTCACACATCTCTTTAACTTGGGTACCTTGGAAGCTTTATGGACTCCAAAGAAAAAATTATTTTTTCTAGTATGGTAGTCAGTGGGTTAATTTTGGTCATTGTTTCCTTTGGATCTTTTATAAAGATCACATGTATTGACTGGGTTCAGTCTTCCCATTCTCCCTTGTTTGCATCTGAACATGATTTTCATTTTATGTTTAAGTGTAATCACATGGTAACGGTTCTATTAAATAAAATGTGGGGAAGGTGGGGCCTCACTAACAGAGTGCCAAGTGTAATCACACGGTATCGGTTCCATTAAATAAAATTTGGGGGAAGTGGGGCCTTGCTAACAGAGTGCTAAAGAAGAGAAGAAAATCTTTAATTGTTCAATGCTCATTGTCAAAAATCTTTCTTTAAATGCCTTTCGTCTTTCCTTCCCTTCTTCATTTCATTCTCATTTCTCCTATTTCTAGAGACAACAAAAAGCATATTCAGTACACACATATCCAAATTTGTATAACAGAAATTGATGTAAGCATTCATGGCTGCAAAGATGATGAGAGTGGCATGAGATTTCAGATATGTGCAATTATGATGATGACAGGGCCCCAAGTTTAGCTTTGAGATCCCTGGCAGGCAAAGAAAAAGGAGAAATAAATCCTGTATTTTCATTAAAAGAAGCAAAGTAGTTCATAAGCAAAGACAAACTTTTTTAGTGGGATGTGGGATAAAGAGAGAGGGAAATCTAGATGATGAAATAACAATGATCTATCAGAAAGAGACATGTGACTTCATTTGTCCAGGCAAACCAATTTGGTGTCATCATTTAGCCAGTGTGATATGGACAGAAGGAAATTTTTTCCTCTCTCTTCCTGCCCACACCTTGATATAGGCATTCTACTTGATTTTGCTAACTGTTTGGACCAGAAAATCTAACCTTTGATGAGATTTTCCTAATTATAAAAATGGTCAAAGGCCCATTACTAGAATTATGGGCCTACTCCCACCTTCCACCATTTCCATCTTTAACAAATAAATGTTACACATGCATCTTGCCTAGTTTGACATAGGATCCCTGAAACCATCCCCTATAAAGTGCTCCAAAGATCACCTAGTTATTGTAACATTAATCAGAGGCTCAAAGCTGAGTCAACAATGATAGCACCCTAATATGATAGTCAAAGAACTATGGGACCAGAGTTTGAATTTTCCAGGTCATTTTAATTGCTTGAAACTTGATTTTTCTGAATGTCAGATTCTGCATGGCTAAAGGAGATTGAAAATTATGCTGAAAAAGAACCAATCAGTTCTTTTTAACTCAAATCCAGATTTCAAATATTCAGATTCACCATCCCCATTAATTATCAAACTGTCATAGAAATTTAGTATTTCAACATCTGGAATTATCTCTTACATGTGGTCAGATCGTAAGTACTGATGTTTAGTTTATGACCTGGTGAATATATTTATATCCTATCTAAGTGTCCCTCATTCTTTGGCAATACTAGCCAGAAGCTTTATAATTCAGAAGGTCCTTGTCTCACTGGCTTTTCTCATACTTCGTTCATTTTGATACCTTTAATTTCCAGCTCCTATATTTAATCTGATTTATTTAAAGTGGTTTAAGCTATATGTCTTGGGATAGACAGACCTTGTCATCTATTCTAAATGGACAGCTTTCACATTTTAATTTGGAGTCACAGGAAAACCACGTATATTCAATAGAAAAAGCCCAATACATGTACCTGATGTCAAAAGATTGATTTCTGGGTCTCTCCCTTACTGTCAATTTGTGAAACCACCCTAAATTTCTTAGGTTTTTTGTTTTGCTTTCCTAACCTTTAATATGGGAGTAACAATAAACCCTTTTTAAGATCCATTTGCACATTAGGTATGCATATATGAGAAAATTTGTCAACTGTAAAATTATCGTGTGACCACATAAATGACCACGTGAGACACAGATTGACAGTACGAGCCGCAAGAGGTGAGGCTAACCATAGGTGCAGGACAGCCCCGAGCACTTCTTTTATTGAGAAGATACATAATGGGCAGAAAGATTACTAAGCAAAGACATGCAGGGGCTATGTGCTCAGGAACCATGTGCTTTAGGGGCTACATGCTCAAGAAAATGATCTCAGATGGGTAAACAAAAGGTAGTAAAAAGTTATGTACTCAAGGAAATGATTTCCAAAAGGACTACTTGCAATTTTCTCCCACTAATCCTTCAAGGAACTGCTATAAAATGCTTGATGTTTAACATCAGCCTTACTACTACAGGATTGATCTTCCCTCCTCCAGGATTACTGAGTTACTTGGTGGCTTGCCTTCCAAGTCACAAGAGATTTCAAGGCTTGCCAGGAAATCATCTTGTTCTCAGCAATTCCTCAGATGAGTTTTGAGATTGTTACTATTATAGTAGGCATGACATTCAATCCTCTATAAATCATATTCACTTTATTTATTGCTATTATTTATTAAGCCAAAGTTGTTTTCTGAAAATGAACACAGAAAGCTACAATAATAACAGGAAACATTATGGAATGCCTATTATGTGACAGGCATTTTAACCACGTTAAATATATAAACTTATTTGAACCTCAGATCAAACCTAAAGCAGTATTATAGCTATTATTCTCATGTCTTTAGCACACAGCTACAGTAAGTATTAGGGATATTTAATAAATGTGACACAAACACAAAGGAGTCCATTATTTAAGTTTAGGAGTCACTAAAGTCAACAAAACTAAATAGGGTTCTTGACTGCAGGACTTATCAGGTCCTTTAACAAGTGAGCTATAGTGGTCAGCAAATCCCAAGACCAAATGAAGCAAAGCTCATGAGCCTCTCAAAGGACTAGTGTTCCATGGAACACATTTGGCAAATGCTGATATGTTAGCTATGACAAATAAGTAGCAATGACATACCACTTGAGGGCTTAAAAAATAATCTTTTGAAGTACAGGAGACAAAGGTAAAAGTATATACTAATTCCATTTATATATGGTCTCCATTTTATACACTACCTGCCACATTAGGTAGGTTACTTAAAGTAAAAAAACTTATAAGCACTGCAATTCTCTTTTTTAAAATGCACATATAGAAGATGCTTTTGTTTTTAAGTAACATTTATTTTTCTCCCCAGGATGCTTCTCCAAAGCTGACATTTGGAGAAGAAAGATGGATAAGGCAGAACTGAACGTTTGCACACCTTGTTGCTGTGAGATACTACAGATCACTCTTGATCTGTAGGCAGGACTGAGAGAGCCCTTGGGAACCAGTTGTCCACAAGTGATTAATGACAGCAAGATGACCCTTTGACTTTTGCCAGGCACTTCTCTACCTGGGAATCTGGAATTGCCTCCAGGACATACGGAGACTGGTTCCAAATCATTTAGAGTCTGTGATCACCTTAATGGAGGCCTATGTAGATGAATGCCTGCTTACTGAATGCCGCACTTTATTTTTCTACCACCATTCTCACTCTTCCCCCTAACTCTTCCCCTAGCCAGGGAGGAATCAAGGTCTGGCTGTGACTAGCTTAACACAAACTAAAATAGCTTAAAGATCTGAAGGTGGGCAGCTTCATTGGGTATTACCAAAGGAAAAGATTTCAGTGAACATCGTATTTGATCTACTTTTTAGAAACCCAGTGAGGCCTTCTAGACCACATTGGAGGAAGCATGGTACCATCACTCCACATCCTCTTATAACATGTAATCATGGTTTCTCCACTACTAAATTAGGATATTGCTACTGAACTGAGCCTAGACCTCTAGAAGTCTTAAGGTCATATGAAAAGCATGGTGAGAACATCCTTATGTAAATTTTGGCTACATGATATCATTCCTCGGAATGATACAAATCATGTAAAGACAGATTTTCTGTTTTATCCTCATTTCCTCCCTTAAGCTTAACAATCCGGGTGTTTCACAAATGGAAATTAACTTCACTTTACTCTGCTGCTCATTTCCTCTCATATTCATAATAATTTTAAGAACAGTGAAGGTATAAATGGAGTCCACACTTAAAAAAAAAAAAAAACAAAGAAAAGAGAATTTCCTACTTGGAATTAAAGCAGATTAAAAACCTGCTTCTTCCCACACGGTTTCTCCTTATGTGGATGCAGATTGGCTCCGCAATGGAATCAGTGAGTCATTTCCTTCCAGAAACTTTAAGAGGTTAATGGCATCTGTAATACACCCCTTGCACCTCAATGCTATTAGTTTCTGGTATTCCTACAGCCCTGACTCAGTCTCATGGTGTTCTACCCGAGGAAACTCAATAGTGGATAACTACGGATAACTGTGGATAACTCTGTTGGGCACATTACTTCACAGGTTGAAATAAAACCTGATCCCAATGTTGAAACAAAATCTTTCATCTTATTGAAAGATTATAAGATGCAGAATAGAGAGGAAAAGAACCAGATTGGGACTGACATTTTGGTTAACTCTGGTCAGTGGGTCCTCTGGGCAGTAGATGCTAAGACTGAGTTAGGAGTGCAGAGGTTTTTAGACAGTAACATACATGAAAGGAAAGGGAAGAAGTAGAATGGTAGAGTGAGAGCAAGAACCTTCAGACCAGACACAGATCTGGTGGCCCAGCAGTTTTCTTCAGAGCACCAGATTGACCATTAGGGAAGCTCTTCACTGGGCAGAAAATGTCAAACCCTTGTATCATTGTCCTTTTTGATCATTGGCCATTTGTTACCCCAGAAAGAGCATGAGCTTGACTCAAAAGCTAGGGTTGACTGGAAGCATATGAAGGCTGAAGGCTATCATTTAACCACAAATCTTGCAGTTGACTGAGGACACTTTTCTGAAAAGGAGATCTGAATGCACGTCTGTCAGGATTCCCAAACTTTCTCACAGAGCAGATATGCAATTTCAGTTACACCAAAAGCTTCTCTAATTACTTGCTCTCAACTCTGGAACTGTCATCAATGCAAACTGCTGTAAATATGAGCAAAGGTACATATTAGACCAAGAGTACATTAAACACGGCCACAAAAGGCATTAGTGGATCAGTGGTCTCTTGCACTTATAAACAGAATCTTTCAGAATTGAAGATAGGGGGCTCTCTAGATACAGTCTCTGGACTCAGACAACATATTAATTCATTTTTCAATCAATAGCATTTCAGGCTAAATTAACTGAGAAGACAACTGTTACCTTGGAAAACTAAGATCAGGAAATGGGATATATCAAAGATAAGTTATATTGATGAAGAAAAGAGGTATAAGGCAGAAATTGACCAACACAGTGAGAATGAGACGTTTTTATCCCGTCCCTTTTAGTCACTCATAAATCATGTAAACAAAATGACTAAAAATTTATAAAACATTTGAACATACTTAAAAGTTCAATCTGTCTTGATTCCTTAGTTAGAAATTAGGCTTACAGTAACAACCTTCAAAAGTAAAGACCTAAAGAACTAGAAATGTATACAGCTAGGAGTTCACCCCATTTGCTGGTTTACATAAATGCATCTGTTTGTCCTTGCAGCCCTGCTTCAGACACAGCAGATTTTACCTTATGGTCCACATACCAGATACTCATTATCTCCATGCCCTGTACATATGCATCCACACCAGGGCTATCTGTACTGGGGTAGCTGTGCCTGCATCACATCTGTTGCGTGCCTAGGCCCATGGCACAGCCAACTGGATTCACAAGACACAGGTCACTTGGTATTCATGGATTGCACTCTTGTATGTCTGAATACTCATGAGCATACCAAACATGATGGCATGTCTATGTGTGATTTCCCTCAAACATGGAATTCTCAGAGTGTGACCTGGCTGAACCAATCATTGAACTTGTAAACAAATTTCATGGACTGTCCAGCATCCATCTGCCCATTGGCTTAATTTTCTGCTCATCAATGCTGTGATCTTTCTCCAGGTATAGGGGACTGACTTAACATTTTTCAATTGCATATTATTATATTTCATGAGAGAAATTTTATATCCTAGGAGTGCTTCAAATTTGGACATTTTCAGAGATGTCTCCTAGGAATGTTGGTGCGTTTAATTTTTTAAAAAAGTTTAGTATTATGAATCTATAGAAAACTTTACATCACATATAAATAATATGAATTTTTATTATTCACAAATCATTTATAAAAATGGATCACAGTCTAGGTTACAAAGTATAGGAAAAAGAATTCATATTCCACAGAACACATACTCTTAACGATTAAAGCAGATATCTATGACAAATACAGGATCTAGCAGAAGTAACACCATTTTATGCTTAAGTGTATTGTTGTATTACAAAATTACATGCAAATAATTCAGATTACAAATAATGGCACAAATAACACTCCCTTTTCTGAACTGGTAACCTATACCAATCTTTTATGACAAAACCATAAGCATGTCATTCTGTAACATAACAATATCGCTCTCAAGCACAAAGCAGCATTTCTTCTGCTGGACCCTGCATTTAAGCAAAAAGTTCCCCAAAACATAGTAAAAATTTTATTGAGTGTCCCAACAGGAAACAGATGGTTCATTCAAATCAAGATAATCCCAGGAGGGTTAAATGAATGGACTATTTAAAAGATGTGGGCAGATTTCAAGGAGTAGTGTAGTTCTCCAGGGAGAATAAGAGCAGAATGGTTACTAGGCCTCTCCTAGGCCTGAAGAGGCAAGGTGCAGAAAAAGTAACCAGAACTTAGAAGGAAGAAGTGATACGAGAAGATCACCCGAAAAGAGAAACAGCCAGAGGGGCAGCCATCGTGAGGCCCCAGAGAAGCAGCCAGATTCATTCTATTCCTAGCACATTTGCAGCCATTTCAACAACTAAGCCACAAAACACCATGGAAAACACCAACTCTTCAGTGACTGGAAAGAAGGATGTCTTCTTATTGTCTTTTCAAGAGAGTTTAGCAGACACTGTGATGGTGACCTTAAGTATTTTCTCTCTCTCTCTCTCTCTTTTTTTTTCCAAGCAGAGAGGCCCCTTCAGCAATCCAGTGAGGCAGATAAGGAATGGTCTCAAAGAACCACGACTGTATAGTGACCACCTCAGTCCTCTTGAATGGAGATGACCACTACAATTCTCTTGAATGGATGGGGTTTGCCTCCAGGTTTATGGGAAATGCTTGGCTTTGGATTCTTCCCTGCTGGGACTGGCCAGTCCAAACTATGATATGAATAATTTCCATTTTTACCTTACCTCCAGGTTTAGGGGAAATGCTTGGCTTTAGATTCTCCCTGCTGGGACTGGCCAGTCCAAACTATGATATGAGTAATTTCCATTTTTACCCTTGTAGGCCTTTCTTATAGTACCACTACAATTCAAGCTGCACCCATAAATCTATATCTATCTCCATTTTCAAGCCTTAGAATACATCCAGGTTTGATTCAACCCTAACTTTTAGGCCAATAGCTGCTTACATATGCCACTTTGATGCCTATATTAACCTTCCACCATGAACACAGAAGTTACTTTAAAATCACAATAAACTTTTGTAACAAGTCATCTCCAAATATTCTTATATCACCCCTGCCTCCATTCCATGTGGACACTAATTACACACAAAAACTACAGAGGCAGCCCCTCATAATTCCTGGAGTGTGGCAGCTTAGAGCTCTGGTGCTAATTCATTTTGTATTAGTGCTTAGCAGCAAAAAATCTTGACTCTTGGCACTGAAAAGTAAATTATTCTTAGAGTGTTATACTTAGATGCTTTGAGTTTAATTACCTTGTAATTTCCAGGTCATGTTATTATCATGAAGTTACGTGATTTTGTAAATTTATTTACAGCCTGTAAAAAGAAAATGACTTTGGAAATGAATGTTGCTAACTTGGTCTCTTGTAAATAGTTCTTTTGTTGCTCAAGAAAAAAAAAAAAGCTTCCCGATAAGAAAATGTGGGGTGTTCAAATGCCTATTCTCTTAAAAGATAAGAATCAGAATCTTGAGTTAAAGCTGGGAGATTTCTTCTAGGTGAGGGAGGGTGGAGGTGTCTTCAGATAGGCAGGCAACTGGCATTTAGAAAGAAAAGCACTAAAGCAAAGGGGTCACATGCAAGAAGACTGGTCATATCAAGGCTAAGAGTTCTGTGACAGTCTGAAATACTGGTAATAGTTAGGATCCAAGGGCAAGGACTTATAAATAAGTGTTGAGTATTCTTCTATGGAAATTTATAAAAGTCTAGGATGACCTGAATGACCAGACAGTGTTCATTGTACCCATTAGGTAGGTTTTTGATATTACCTTCCTTCCTTACCCCATTTTGAATTCAGGTGTCCCTTTTATGAAAAGTCATCTATTTCTACCCAATAGCAGGATTGGTGGATCAAATGGTAGGTCTACTGTTAGTTCTTTGAGGAATCTAACTTGGTAGACATATTTTTTTGTTCATAGTATATTTATATAACATAAGGAAATAATTTAAAGTGCTTTTGGTCTCTAGAGGCAGTCAAGACTATTTCCTTCTTTTCTTACCCCTAGCCTAATTCTTTCTTCTTTAGGATAAGTGGCAAGTTATGTAGCCTCTACAAAGAGTTGCTGAAATTTAAGAATGCTGACAAGCAGGATTTTCAGGGGATAAAGATCATGTCGCATGTGAGCATGGCTTCTCTTCCACTTCTTTCTTGCTCCCCTAAGGGATGGTATCTACAAATAAAATGAGTTCACCATCAACCAACAATCAACAATTCTGTGACTGAAATGACTGAGAGGGATTTCCAGGTCACAAACTCTGGTACTTTCAAATTTTCAATGATCTTTTAAGAGTGAAAACCGTATTTTTAAAATGATGTAGTGTACTTAAGAAGAAAAAGTTCTTAAATGTTTTTCTCAAAAATGACATTAAGGGATCTAAAAGTTGTCAAATAATAATTCAAAATAAACAAGTATTTTACACCAATTGCTCTATTTACTATTTGTCTGCATCTCGGAAACTGTAAGCAGTCAGCAAACATATTAAATGCTGGAACCAAAAAGGCATGACATATTTAGCAGCTTCATGTTTTATTAAAGTTAAACCAGCTGGTAGAGATTTGGTAACTGAAACTATATCCCAACTCATAAGAAAGTCTGTACCGTGGCACAGCGCTGCAAGCAAAAAGCCATCACATGAATTTAGGTCGTGGGCAGCAACAGTTCTCCAACTCATGTTACCCTTTGGGCTAGAATTTTATTTTAGAGGCTAAATTTTACATGTGCCTGCCTACAGATTTTGGAATTTCTGTACTTCTAAAAGCACATTTCTAATAAAAATAAGACGATGTTCTGCTAAAGGAAAATGTGAAGTCATTGAATCTCTGATTTTGTAATAGTTGTTACTAAGAACCTTAGCTCTAGATGCCAAAGACAAAATCTGAATATAGAACAATGGGCATGATGATGAGACAATGTCCCTCAAGGACTAAGGAAGTAGCATCCCCACACCAAGGAAAGCTGTCATGATAGTGAATATGATCTCTTCCTTCAGGTTGAGTTCCTTTTAAGAGAGCTATAGCCCAATTATTACATTATATAAATTCATTATGTTTGTATAAGGTATGGACTATGGCACTACAGAGGAGAAGCAACCAACTGAGTTGGATGGTGGATGGTAGACAGGTGATAATGTTCATGGTTAATAAAAGGTCTCACAAAGGATGTGATATATTAAGTCTGAATCTTGAAAAATGGATTGAAGATTGCTAGATGAAGAGCAGGTTCATGTACAAGGGGATTGGACAGGGAAAATACAAATGTTAAAGTACTGTATTCAAAGTCTATAAGCTATCCCTACTCATGATCCCTTCTGGACAGCTTGTCCCACTGTTAGCCTCTGGAAGGGTCAATACTTTCACTTTGTACCCACTACTGGCTCAGCTATTACTGATTAAATCAAGGATGGATAAATGGCCCAGGAGTTTTATGGCTTCATGTCTTTTGTTTCAGTCTTTAATCTATTTTGCATTGATTTTTGCCTATGGTATAAGAGAAGGTTTTAATTTTTTTCCTTTTTTCCTTCCTTTTTTTCTTCCTTCCTTCCTTCTCTCCCTCCCTTCTTTCCTGGACAGGGAAATTACAAATGTTAAAATACTCTATTCAAAGTCTATAAGACATCCCTACTCGCGATCCCTTCTAGACAGCTTTTCCTCCTCTTAGCCTCTGGAAGGGTCAATACTTTCACTTTGTACCCACTACTAGCTCAGCTATTGCTGATTAAGTCAAGGGTGGATAAATGGTCCAGGAGTTTTATGGTTTCATGTCTTAATCTTTAATCTATTTTGTATTGATTTTTGCCCATGGTATAAGAGAAGGTTTTAATTTTCTTCCTTCTTTTCTTTCTTCCTTCCTTCTCTCCATCCCTCCTTTCCTTCCTTCCTTCCTGCCTGCCTGCCTGGGAATATCCTGTTTTCCCAACAGTCTTTATTGAGGAGCCTATCTTCTCCCCATGGTTTATTTTTTGCACCTCTGTTGAAAATTAGTTGACTGTATATGCTTGTATTTATTGCTGGGATTTCTATTCTTGTCCATTTGATCTATGTACTCTGTTTTCATGCCAGTACCCTACTGTTTTAATTACTATAACCTACTATAGTATAGTTTGAAATCAGGAAGTGTGATGCCTCCAGCTTTGTTCTCCTCGCTAAAGATAGCTTTAACACTGGAGTCTTTCTTATGGTACCATTGAATTTTAGGATTGCTTTTCTATTTCTGTGAAAAAATGCCATTGGAATTTCATATCAAAAGCATAGGTCATAAAGACAAAAATAAACAAGTCAGACTACATCAAACAAAAGAATTTCTGCATAGCCAAGGAAATCAATAAAATGAAAAAGCAGCCTATAAAATGGGAGAAATTATTTATAAACCATACATCTGATGAGGAATTAATATCCAAAATATGCAAGGAATTCATACAACTCAATAGAAAATAATAACTATAGTCTGGGTGAAAAATGGACAAAGGACCTGAATACACATTTTTTCCAAGGAAGACATACATATGGCCAACAGTTATTTGAAAAGGTACTCAACATCACGAATCATCAGGAAAATGCAAATCAAAACTACAGTGAGATATCACCCCAAACCTGTTATGATGACTATTATTAAAAGTCAAAAGATAGCAAACGTTAGCGTGGAGCCCATGTACACTGTTAGTGGGAATGTACATTGATACAATCCATTTACCTCAGGCCAGATGTGAAGTTTGGTGGGGGTGGTGGCTCACATGTGTAATCCTAGCACTCTGGAAGGCTGAAGTAGAAGGATTGCTTGAGATGAGGAGTTCAAGACCAGCTTGAGCAAAAGGAAGACTCTGTATCTACAAAAAATAGACAAAATTAGCTGAGCATGGTGGTGGTAGTGCAGTCCCAGCTACTCAGGAGGCTGAGGCAGGAGGATTACTTCAGCCTAGGAATTTGAAGTTGCTGTAAGCTAGGCTGAGGTCACTGCACTCTGACCCACATGACAGAGTGAGACTCTATCTCAAAAAAAATTAAAAAGTTACCTCAAAAATACCCTTTTCCTCAAAAAATTAAACATAGAACTACCATATGATCTAGCAATCTCAGTTGTAGGTGTATATGCAAAGGAAACAGAATCACTATTCCAAAGACCTACCTGTACTCTCATGTTCATTGCAGCATTATTCACAATAGCCAAGGTATGGGACCAGCCTGAGTGCTGGCAGATGATTAGGTAAAGAAAATGTGAGATATTTATGTATGTGTGTGTGTGTATTAGGCAGCTTTAATAAAGAAAGGGATCTTGCCATTTACAACATAAATGAACTTATAGAATATTAGGTTAAGTGAAATAAGCCAGATATAGAAAGACAAATATCATGATCTCATTTATATGTGGAATCAAAACCCAAGCTGAACTCATAGTAATAGAGAGTAGAGTGGTTACCAGGGGTTGAGGAGTTGGGTGAAAGGGGAGATATTAGTCCAAAGGTATAAACCTCCAGTTCTAAGATATGTAAGTCCTGGACACTCAATGTAGAGAATGGTGACTATAATTAATAATAATGTACTGTATGCCTGTAATTTGCTAAGATTAATCTCAAGTATTCTTACCACACAAACACACACAAAAAGTAACTATGTCAGGTGATGGATATGTTAATTGACTTGATTATAGTAATCATTTCACAATGTAGACAACATATCAAAACATCACATGGTAGACTCTAAATAGATACAACTTTCAGTAGCCAAATATACCTCAATAAAGCTGAGGTGGGTACTACCACCAAATCTCAGAAGCATGTAACTTGTAATAAGAGAGGTTCGTGTCTCACGCACACTGCCTATCACCTTAAGACTGCTCCAAGTCTTTTTACTCTGGGAAGGAGGCTAAAAGAACAACCACCATACTGAACACTCATTCACTGTGGCAGAGAGAAAGAGCTCCAGAAGTATTGCACTAGCAATTCAATGATTCAGTCTGGAAGCAATCATGAAAACTCATTGGCCAGAAATAGTCGCATGGCCCAACCCAACCAGAACAAAGGGAAGCACAATCCCACTAGAAATCAGAATCAGAGATATTTGACAAACAGCACCAAAGACTGAAACAGACCTCTCAGACCTCTGAGAATCTTTTGTTGTATCTACACTGGAACTACTTGGAATAAGGTTATGTTACTAAGAATTTTGTAAAAACCTGGAATATAGAGTGATTATAGGAAAGGGGATATAAAATTAGTTTGGTGTTAGGTGATGAACAGTCTTTTCCGTGTTACTAAAAATTTTTTTTTTCCATATTCAGTGGGAAGTCTCAACACTCTAGTCAATAGGAAAAGGGACCACTACAGATTCCAAATGAGAAGTTATAAAATTAGATCAGGATTTTAGCAGTATAACTCTAGCTACCACATGGGAATACATATTGACAGATTTATTGAATGAATGAACGTGTTAATATGGGAGGTGAATTAGGAAGCTATTGCAGCAGACAGGCATGAGTATACGTAGATCTGAAATAAAGCAGTGTTAGTAGAAACAAGCAAGACAAGAGAGATTAGGGAAAAAAAGGCATAAGGAGTAGAATTTATAGGATTTGTTCTCAGGGAAAGTTGGATGCAATAGAGTGAGGAACCCTGAGATTTACAGCTTGGACAACTAAGCAGGTGTTAAGAATAATAATTTATTTATGAAGGTGGAAAAGAATGTAGTTTACAGGTCTTGTCCATTGTATGCAGTCTCTGAAAATGGTGAGATTAATGGTGACATAATAACCTGCCCACATTCCTCTCTCCTTGAGTTTTTCATTCTGATCAGTAAGGAATAAATTTCAAATCCTCTTTTCTGTCCAAATTGTGATCCTCCATGAATTTAAGTGCCAAGTGGATACCATTTCTAGCTTTCCAGACTACAAGACAACATTTTGAAATGAACTGTAGTACATGGCAGAGTCTATATCTGACCTTCAGCCACTACTGACCATTAGCCCTTGGTGATTCATAATGAAATTAGGTGTGTGAAAATGGAAGTTTAGTTTGCTACAGGTTAGCTCACATATTTTCTCTGAAGGAATTTGAAGATGAAATTTAATCTTCAATGGTAGTTAATTAAATTAGTTAATACATATTGAAATATATATATATTTCTTTAACATATTGAACATATGTTTGGTATATGCTAAACCAAAATATTTGGTTATGCAGTGAAAATCAGAGTCTCACATTATGGGAGACAACAGATCTCAGCTGCCTGTGCAGAGATTAATAGAAATCTTTTTATGTGCCATTATTGAAACAATTTTCACAGTGCATTGAACTATGTACTACTACTGAGGGTCAAAACATTGAACCTATCTGTTAATGTCACTGAACATATATGTATTATAATTTAATATCAAGAAACTAGATATGGTATATATTCTCCTGTGTTTTCAGAGTCTGTGGCCCCCTTGTTCATAATCTATAATAATTATGCTAGCATGCAGGTGTCATATCCCTTTAATGTCTGTGCTAATTGCTTGTTTGATGGTTCTCAGTTCCATGTCTACGCTCTTGGCACAGGAGTGAAATGCTGAAATTTACAATTTCCAGGCTCCTTTGCAAACTAGTCTAACTAGGTTTAGCCAACGGGAAGTGATTTTGAAAGTGTGGCAGGCAGGAAGAAAGGTATAACCAGGATATTTCTGTCCCCCCCCGCCTTTTTCTTTCGGGCAGCACCAAGACAGTGGCTAGGCCTCTTGCATGTTATTGGCTCCTGTGGGATACACACTCCCTCTGTGCTCCTTGCTCCCTCTGGGCAACCTGTCCTTTATACCCAGCTCCCATTTGTATCTGCGCCTCTAGGATTCCTGCCTTTACCTGGCACTCCAAGCCACATGGCCCCTGTGACAGCTCCTCCTCCCAAGGCTGCAGCTCCTTCAGGCATCTCTGACTCCTGGGCTCTGATAATGTGTCTCCTCTCTTGGTCCCTCTAGTCCTAGAAGCAACATCACCTTCTTGAAATTGTTAAACACTGAGTTGGCTTACCTTTCCCTATTTAACCTCAGCTCTTCCGATGTTCTGCAACTAGATCCCTCTACTAAACTCTGTCATACTACCTGGAAAGGGTTCTTCTATATAGTCCAGAAAGATGGACCATAACAGGCAAGATGGCTTCAACAGGTCACCTAGATTTACAAGGCTGAGTTAGTGGCAGAGGCATAACGGGATGAGATTGTACAGACAAGCTGTGGTGGTGGTGGGGAGTATGAATCTGAGAGGATCTTAGGCTAAATGGATATTTCTGAAAAAAGACAAGGGGGGGCATTGAATTGGATCTTTCATTTCTTCCTGTTTCATCCCCTCCCCCAGATTTTTTGCACACTCAGGGATGTAAGCAAAAATGGACACCCCCCCCCTTAACAGTCCTGTTTTCCACTCCTATCTTCACACTAAACATGCCCTAAGACAAAACTTGGCTGCATCCTCTGAGAATAAAATTGAAAAAAAGACATTAATAGATTAATAAATTATTGAGAGCTAAATCAGTATGTAAACAGCATCCTTTAAAGCAATCTTTTGATGTCTTCCATTGGACTGAAAAATGAGCTTATCTAACCTCAGTTAAGTGGCTGACTCTAGCATATGTTGTATTTTTTTTTCTCAGACAGAAGAGAGCAACACTTTTCCCTTTACTAAATTCAAAGGACCTGAAACACCCAGGCAAAGAGAAAACCAAATATGAACAGAAGTAGTAGATTCCAGAAGTTAAACTGCTAGGCTCATGAGTCCAGCAGGGCTAGGTTTGAATCCTAGCTGTCCTGCCTAATAGCTTTCTGACTTTGTTGTGTGACTCTACCCAAACATCTGTGCCTCAGTTTTCTGATCTATAAAATAGGGCTAATAGCACTTACTTCTTTAATTAGATGTGAGGATTGAAAGAGACACCTTTTGTAAAGTATTAGAGTGCTGTGCTGTGTTCTCAGTAAGCTCTAAGAAAGTAAATACCTAAAGCACCATGAAGGCTTCATTTTAGTGATGCTTAGCCACCATATGAGGAAGAATCACTGGAGGAGTTTGTTGAAAATGTAGGGTGTTGGACTCCACCTCCTGAAATTCAGATTCAAAAGGTCTTATGAAAGGAAACCAAATGAGTCCCAGCCCACATAGAAAAAGTCAGATAGTCATGTGCAGTTCCATTAAACTGGCATTTCACAGAATCCCCCCCCCAACTGTCATTTGATGAATGTGAGGATAACAGGGCATATTTTGACCTCAGAAAGAGTTATTATCAATTCCTCAAAAACTGGAAAGACTCCCGCAGGACCCCATACTATGGTACTTGTTAGATAGTGATTATCAATAACAGCCAGCATGTCTCATGAGGTTGTGATAGTCATTAAGGCTGCTCACCAACATGTCTGGTTTCTTCCCATAGCTACATAGTAGAATTGTACTTCTTTGCCACTTTCAAGTTTGAGATGGTCTTGTGACTTGATATGGCCCATAAAACATGTATCAGTTCTGGACCCAAACTTTAGGAACAAGTAGACCATCTTCACATTCCCATTTGCCTTGCCATAAAAACCAGTAATGTTCCAGATGGTCCAGCCTCTATCAGCCTACAGAATGAGGATACCCTTGTTGGACATGAATTATGGCATGGAAGTTATGAAGCTCTGATAATTTTGTATTGGCACTGCAGCATAATCTAGCCTGCACTGACAAAGACAAAGGGTTAGGTGGGATTCCCAAAGATAACTCAGCAGGTTTAGTACAGTAAATACACAATGAACAAGAGGAGTATTACAGACCTGCCTAATCTTAGAAGACCTGAGAATAAGTGAGAATGGGGAACGCATCACATTTCACTAGAAAAGAAAAGGAACAATCCCAATGACTACTTTTATGAGTAGTAGTCTAATTTTCAATCTATTTGCAGAACTATGGCATGTGTTACCATAATGTGGATGTGATGGTGGTCACAGAGTGAAGCAAGTGGTTGAGGGACTTACATGTTTGGAAATCCATTATTAGTCTATATGAATATGAATAATAAAACTGTTTACTTTCCTTATCGAAAGGTTTGGTGCTTTGTTTGGTTCAACTGGCATTATTTGGTAAAGTTGTAGAATGTAGAAATTTCTAAAGAAAAACCCTTTAAATATAGGAAGCAACAACATCTAAGAGAATGAAAAGATGAGCTATAGAATGGGAGAAAATATTTGCAGAACACATACCTGATAAGGGACTTGCATTTATAATACAGAACTCATAAAACTCAACAATAAGAAAACAAACAACTAAATTAAAAAATGGGAAAAGATCTGTAGACACTTCACTGAATAAGGTATACAGATGGCAAATAAGCATAGGAAAGATGATCACCATTATATGTCATTAGGAATTCCAAGATTAGACGGATGCTGCCCCAACTGATGAAAACCAAGAAGTCCAACAAGTGATCAGATAAACACATGTGGGTGCATGCATACTGTGGAATATTATGCAGTGGTAAAAAGAAATGAGCCATCAAGTCACAAAAAGACATGGAGGGAACTTAAATTAATGTTGGTAAATCTGACAATCAATTTTATGCATCTACTTGGCTAGGTCAGAGGCTCAGAGGGCAAACATGATTTTAGGTGTTTCTATAAGGGTAGTTTTTAGATGAGATTAACATTTAAATCAGCAGACTTTGAGTAATGCAGATTATCCTCCATAACATGAGAAGAAGAATTTCTTCCAGGAGATTTCCTTGAACTTAAACTGCAGTGTCAACTCTTCCCTGGATCTCCAGCTGCCGACATACCCTGCAGATTTTACTGTATGTTTTCAACGACATGACATTCTGGAAAAGGCAAAACTAAGGCAAAACTATATAGGGACAGTGAAAATACAAATAGTTGCCTAGGGCTCAAGGAGTGGAGTGGGGAAAATGTTGAATGGGTAAAACACAGGAGATTTCTGGGGCAGTGAAACTATTCTATATGATACAATGATGGTGGATATATGACATTATGCATTTGTCAAAATACATAGCATAAACAGAACAGAACTGTAACATAAAGTTACATGGATTCATTTAATAATAATTTGTCAATATTGATTCGTATTTCCCCTTATCTAAGCTGGAGATAACAAAATGAGACTTACCATGAAAATTAAAGGAGAAAATGTAAGTTCTAGGTTTTGTAATTGGCCCACAAAAGGCAGAGACAGGATCCTATAGATGCCTAGAGAAAGAAGAGGGGGAGGAAGAGAAAAAAAGAAAAAACAGACATTACAGATTTAAAGGTACTTGAGGGCAGGGTTTTCATATTTGATTACTGTCATTATTACCTTCAGCAACCTAACATTCTAGATTCACAAATAATCCTATAGGTTAGAAAAAATGACAGAAGAAAAGTAGAATCTTTAAAAATAATTTCTAATTATGTATGAATCATATTGAAACTTTTCCTTTACATAGCAGAGAAGGAAAAATATAAGCCTCTGGAAAAAAGGAAAAATAATTCTCTGAATATTTTCCAAAAAAAAAACCCTATAATTTTGAGGGGAAAGTTGATATTTTACCTCAGTTTTCACTTTTGCCTTCATTTTAAATAGCTTGAAAGAAGATTTAAAATCTAATCAGGACATCAGAGATTGGGTGTTTTCAAAAGAATTAAGATTTGAGCAAATTTTACTTGATTCTTTTACAACTTGTTTTGCTCCCTGATGTGAATGATATGCCAAATAGAAGCTGAGGAGCATGCCCCAGTTTCCATAGGAAAGATTAAAAAACTTTGTCTTAAATGAAGAGGCCTTTGCCCTGGATTTGCAGGAGAACCTCTATTTTAAGCAGCTTCCCTTATGATTCTGTTTCAGGCACTCTATTTTTCAAAGCCCTGATTTTGTCTGGATGCAAACTGTAGGAAGTCATATGATCTGGGGATGAATCTACTGCATCAGGTTTCATATTTAAAATCCTGGAGAAGACTTAGAATTTTAATTGAGAAGACTTAGAAACACATTACCTCATTTGACTGTGGATGGAATTGTGGATAATTCGCCCCAAACCTTAAAGCTAGTATGTGATAACACAGGATTTGTACCCACATCTATGTGGCTTGAGACACTACACTTTCAACTATACTTTCATTTCTGGGCTCTTGAGCCCTGATACTCAAGTGGTTCTGCCTTTGGGATGAATCTCATTCTAAAAGTACAGTTCAGTGGGCAAAGTTAACCTAAAGGGAATCCTATTTTTTCCCCAAATCTATCAAGAATACTAAAGAATATCAAATGCACTATGCAAACACAAGAAATTCTCATTCCTAATCTACCCTCAGAGCTAACAACTGCCCAATTGTACTCCCAACTCATCCTTCACCTCAGGCCAAAATGCTTTCCCTTCCTCCCAATCACCTTGTCAAGTAGAACAGCTCACTCCTGTAAACCTAAATCCTTTGCCTTTCTCTCCCCTCTTTCCATTTCACTCTCAATTCTTCCCCTACCCTCCCAGCTCTATTCTCCTATCCCTGCATCCCTAAAGACCAAAGAACCTGTTTTAGGAAACAAGAGTTTGCCTAAGCAAAAAAGTATCTCAGAACTTTTTATTTTGAGCAAATGCACTGGGGGTGGGGGGTGGTGGTGGTGGTGGCATAAACAGTTAACATTCTCTAATTGTAAGTGCTAGCTTGTGACTTCTCCCAAGTCAGATCCTAAATCTCACTCATTTCTGAATCTCTTATATATGGTTGTCAGTAGATTACATTGCAAGGAGCAACTCTATTTCTAACTGTATATTCTGGCTTTATGGTAAGGTTTTTCACCCTCAGAAATCTAAGTAATCCCTGTTTCTAACATTATCCATTGGAACACTCATTAAATTTTTACCAGCCATTAGGGTAGATTGTATTTTCTGAAAATGGCTGCCATAATATTATACCATCTCAACTGTTCTTCTCAGGAAGTAGGGTCAGTGTTCTCTCCCTTTGAACCTGGGCACACTTTGGCTCTACCAATAGAAAACAATGGAAATGGCAGAGATTTCAAAGGACAGAACATAAAAGAAACACAACATCCACCCTTCTTTTGGATGGCTCATACTGGGGAAGCCACTTGCCATGCACTGAGAACACTCAAGCAGAACGGTGGAGAGAAGTAGAGCCCCCAGCTAACAGCCAGCATCATATTGCCAAGCAGGTAAGTGAGAAATCTAAAAAGTGGATCCTTTGGCAACAGCTAAGATAACCAAGATGGCTATAGCCCCAAACAACATGGTTTGCAAATGCATAGGAGACTCAAGCAAGAACTGACTAATGAAAACTGGGAGAGATGACATATCAATATTGCTGACAAGTCACTAAATTATGAGCTGAACATATATAGCAATAAATGTATAAAGTAGCCATTACAACCTAATCTGAAATTTATCCCAGCATTATTTTAAGTCAATTCAGGCTAATTTTAATGTATCTTTCATGGAAGGAAGAGTTGGTTTTTTTTTTGAAGGGAGAGTTTCAAAAAGGTTAAGGCCAGAATTGGGGGGTGGAGGGAAGTTCTCTTATCACCCCTAAAGAAATAGGAGGCACTGGGACCAGAGAAAAAGGCCCCTCAAGGATGGGTGAATTCTGGCTCAGAGCCTGTAGCACAGTTGTTATGGTGCAAGCCACATACACCAAAGTTGGTGGGTTTGAACCTGGGCTGGGCCAGCTAACCAACAATGATAACTGAAACAAAAACAACTGGGCATTGTGGCAGGCACCTGTAGTCCCTCCCAGATACTTGGAAGGCTGAGGCAAGAGAATAGCTTGAACCCAAGAGTTTGAGATTGCTGTGAGCTGTGACACCACAGCACTCTACTGAGGGTGATATAGTGAGACTTTATCTCAAAAACAAAACAAAACAAAAAAAGATGAGTGAATTCAGAAAATATACTGCTTCTACATCACAGTAGATGCAGCTGCTGTGGCCAAATCGTAATTCTTTGACAGGGAAGAACATTAGATCATGGAGTGAGAATTTAAATCTTTCTCAGTAGAGCTCCCTTTTCTTCTGTGTTGAAAGAAAAATCCAACCACTAGGTATGAGCAAATGGGGGCTTCTGGAAGCCTACTGTGAAAGAATTATGAGACCCCAACAATAATCTGATGGTGACTTGAAGTTCAGGAAGGTATTAATATTTCTTTGAAGAGAGAACACAAGCTGAGCTGACAATCACCAAGAGATGTAACAGTCACCGAAGGAGGATGATGCATACTGTCCAGAAGATCACACAGGCTATAGGGAAATGCATGACTTTCCAAATCAGTTATTTTTTCAACAGGAACAATAGAAGATGTCTTATATTTGTAAAGATGTAATTTTCCTTCCTTTTCCTGAGAACTCACCTGTCCTTTCATTGGCTCGAGTTCCTGTTCAGTGTTGCTTAGAATGTCTCATTGAACAGGAAAAGGGGTCTGCTAGATACTGTTGGAAGGAGAGAACTGGCAAATAATTTTCTGAGACTCTAACTTTCATGTAAAACTAGGTAATTCCCTCCCCTTTGATCAGAAAACTGCAAACAGATGTTTGGAGGAAGACTCATTTTAACACATGTTTCTGACAGTATGGCTCCTTTTATCTGCAAATAAATAAATAGGGTTATTTTAAGAATAAATAGGGAGTGGGAGGAGCCAAGATGGCCAACTGGAGCCATCTTAACACAGAGGCTCCTGTCCAGAAGGAGAGTTAAAGGACAGAAGTTTAGCAAGTAAGCTGATGGTTTGGAGGTCAGCCAAGAGGGAAGATTGAAGAGTGTGCATCATCCCTGCTGAGGTGAGCTGCAATCCCAAGGAAACAAACAATAGGTACAAAATCCATTGCCAAGCAGATGGGAGTCCCCTCCCCCATGGAAATGGCTCTCAGTATACTTTCTACAAACAGAATTCAGATCTCCTATTTTATCCCACAGTAGAGACTCTCTAAAAACCGGAATTCCTTCCCTAGACAGGACCAACTAGTGTGCCATGGCACTCTCCCATCAGGCATAAAGCTGAACATATATACTCTACCCACAATTCTGAACTCAGAGCACCCCCCTCCACTCTCACCCCATGGTCTGGAAGCCTGTCCCCCATGGAGTCCAGATCCTTGGACATTTTCTCAAGAGGAGAGGACAGGACATGGGCTGTTACAGTCTGTGCTGAATTGGTGACACTGGTGTAGAGCAGGGACTGTGGAGTGAGGGAGCCATCTGGGAGAAGGAGAGATGGTGCTCTGCAATACAGGGCAGCAGCTGCAGAGGCAAGAACAATAGGGCTCACACCCCTGGTGATGTTTTGGAGAAACACTTCCTGCCTCTCTTAGCAAGCAGAGGGAGCCAGGCCTCTGCTTCAGTGGTGGCCACAGGTGGAACAGATCTGGGACAGAAATGCAGGCCCTGTGAGCAAAGGGTATGCCTGGGGCAGTATTTGCCCAGGAAGGGCGCAGCGGGGATGGAGAATAGAATCCGCGCACAGAGGCACATACTCCCAGGGTGGGGCTGAGTAAGAATTGCTGCTTTTGTGAACCCAAGATGCAACCAGCCTCCAGGGGAACGTAGCTGGGACAGAAGCAGGCATGGCACCAGCATCAGCCTAGGAAAGGACAGGAACTGAGAGCCATTTGTGAGCTCTAACTGCATTCACCCAAACACAGAGTGCAGCAGAGACAGAGATGCCAGCTTCATGAGAATTGTCTCAGTAGCAACAGCACAGGGCAGAGCTGAGTCTCAGTTTCTGTGAAATCAAACAGCGCCTGACCCACAGGTGAATATAGCCAGGAAAGAAATGCAAATTCTGTGAGAAAATAAGTGGCAGCAACATCAATTGGTGGCCGGAGCAGGAACTGAGCGAAACTCTCCAGCATCCATTAAGCACCAGAGGTAGTCAGGCTTCAGCTCCCCCTGCCAGCTGGTGGCAGAGTGTGGAGGCCTGGCTGAGGAGACATAGGTCTCCCAGTGACCCAGAAAGGCACAAACCCCTGGAGCATCTGCTCATTGGAGGGAACTGGGTTACAGCCCTGTGGGGTTACCAGTGACTGGGCATAACAGAGGTGCAAGGTGGGGAAAGAGACATCAACCTTCCTGGACTAATTCACTTGTTGGGTGGGGTCTTCTGACTTCATGGAGCACCAGAGTGACTGATAGTAGAGCTGCCGGCAGATCCCTGTTATCTAGTTGCTGGAGACCTTTTGAAATCTCCCAATTGAGACTGGGTATTGCCAGGGACAATTGATTTGGAACTCTTGACCTGGGCCAAGCACCCAAGGACCATCCAAGGTGGTCCCCTGGTTGTGTTGTTATGGGAAGGTTTGATATTCCTTTTCCAGTTGTTGCCCATGAGGAGCGGGGTGTCTTAGTTGCTTGTATTTCTCCACAGCTGAGACTTCAACCCAGAGTTACTGAATCACTAGAATTGAACAGAGACCAGCTGAAAACAAGACAGAGTCACTTAGTACCACCACACCAAGCAGGTACCTAGTGTCTCAGGCCATAGTACTGCATGGGTCCTTTGCAAAGCTGTAGGGGAAAACCTACAGTCACCAGTCCCAGCTTTTGAGAAAAGGGCTGGTTAATCACTATTCCTGGAGCCCACAATCCAATTTCACCAATCCGATTCTTTTCACAATGAAAAATGATCATGGGGCGGAATCAACAGGAAAACTCTGGCAACATGAATAATCGAGGTAGATCAATTCCCCCAAGCAATGATAAGGCAGACACACCAGAAGATTCCATTAATAAACAAATGGCTGAGATGTCAGAAATCAAATTCAGAATTTGGATTGGAAATAAGATTAACAGAATGGCAGTAAAGTAGGAATTAGAAATTCAAGAAGCTTGTCAAAAGTTGTCTCAAGAATTCAATGAATTCAAAGACAAAATTACCAAATATTTTGACACCTTAAGGCAAGAACCAGCAGCTCTTAAAGATCTGAGAAATACAGTAGAATCCCTCAGTAACAGAATGGAGCAGGCAGAAGAAAGGACCTCTGACATTGAAGACAAAACTTTTGAATACTTCCAAATGCTCAAAGAGGAAGAGAAGTGGAGAGCAAAAATGGATCATTCTCAGAGAGTTCTAGGACAATTCAAAGAAAAGTAATATTGCCTGAAGGCAACGAGGTTGCTTTGAAAGACTCAGATCCTCTACTTCAAAAGATAATCATGGAGAACTTCCCAAACATAGCAAGAGATTTTGAAATTCAGATATCAGACAGTTTCAGAACCCCAGACTGACTCAACCCAAATAAAGCATCTCCCAGACACATTATAATTAACTTCTCCAAAGTTAATATGAAGGAGAAGATTCTGCAAGCAGCGGGATGTAAGAAAATCATAACCTACTTGGGGAAGAATATTAGAATGACTAAATCTAATATTCTAGATTAGAATATTAGATATAATATTCTAGAATATTAGATTTCTCTGCTGAAATCTTTCAAGCTAGAAGAGGATGGTCATCAACCTTTAACCTCCTAAAACAAAATAACTTCCAACTCAGGATCCTGTATCCAGTTAAACTGAGTTTCATTTATGATGGAGAAATTAAATACTTTAATGACATTCACATGTTGAAGAAGTTTGTCAGAGATAGTTCCAGGGTATTCTCAGAACTATCCTCCATAATGACCAGTACAATTCTCTACCACTAAAGTAAACTCAGTCAGAAACTTTTGATCAAATTTCAACTTCTACAGTGGCTAAAGGATTAAAAATGTTCACTGGACTTTCAAAAAACACGATACTCAAAATACTACCAGGCTTATCAATATTTTCAATTAATGTGAATGGCTGAAATTGTCCTCTAAAGAGGCACTGGTTGGCTGACTGGATACAAAAACTCAGGCTAGATATCTGCTTCATACAAGAATCCCAACTTAACTTAAAAGATAAATGTAGACTCAGAGTGAAGGGATGGTCATCTATATTCCAGACAAATGGAAAGCAGAAAAAAGCAGGTGTTGAAATCTTATTCACAGATACAATAGGCTTTAAACCAACAAAAGTAAGGAAAGATAAGGATGGTCGTTTCATATTTGTTTTGTTTTGTTTGTTTATGCAGTTTTTGATGAGGGCTGGCTTTGAATCTGCCACCTCTGGCATATTGGGGCCAGCTCCCTACTCTTTTGAACCACAGGTGCCACCCTCACTTCATATTTGTTAAGGATAACACTTAAAATGATGTGATTACAATTATTAACATTTATGCACCCAACCAGAATGCACTTCAATTTATAAGGCATACTCTAATAGACGCGAGCAACTTGATTTCCTCCACCACCATAACAGTTGGAGATTTTAACACCCTTTTGGCAGTGTTGGATACATACTATGATAAGAATGTAAGCAAAGAGGTGGTGCTTGTGGCTCAAAGAAGTAGGGTGCTGGCTCCATATGCCAGAGGTGGGCAGGTTCAAACCCAGCCCCACCAAAAACTGGAAAAAAATTAAAGGGGGGGAGCAGAGGCAAGATGGCGGTCTGTAGCCAGCTTTCCACAGAGGCCCCCATCCAGAAGGAGAGTTAAAGGACAGAAATTTAGCAAAAAGTCTGTTGGTTCAGATCATAGCCAAATGAGAAGGGTGAAGAATGCACATCAATCCTGCTGAGGCTAGCTGCGACCCCAAGGATACAAACAAAAGGTACAGAACCCATTGCCAAGTGGACAGGAGTCCCCTCCCCCATGAGAATGGCTTGCAGTATACTACATACCTTCATACAAACAAGCGAGTGGAGTTCAAATATCCTCCCATTTCACTCCACGGGAGAGACCCTCTACCAACTAGACCTCCTTCCCCTACTAGGGTACCATGGCACTCTCCTGCCTACTTGGGTGCCATGGCACTCTCCTGCCAGGCATAAAACTGTATAAAAACTGTATATATTCTTTACCTGCAATTTTGAACTCCCAGCACACTCCTCCACTCTCCATCAAGGTCTGGAGGCCTGTCTCCTGTGGAGTCCAGATTCATGAGGAGTATGGATGGGGAATGGGCCCTTGCTGACCTGTGCTGATTTTCTGGCTTGGGAGGAAGGAGAAAAGGGTCAGTAGAGATGAGGCAGAACTGGAGGGGCATTGCCCTTAGGCATAGAGCAGTGCTGGCAGTGGCGGGAACAGTGACAGTGAGGCTCACACCCCTGGGGATATTTTGAAGGGACAATCCCAGTCTCTCTAGGCAACCAGAGGAAGCCAGGCACCTTCTTTGGTGGTGGCCACTGGTGGAGCAGATCTGGTACAGAAGCACAGGCCCTGGGAGTGATAGATATGCCGGAGGCGGTACCGGCCTGGGTAGAGTGCAGGGATTAGAATACGTGTGCACAGAGATAGCAGACTGCCAGAGTAGAGCTGACCCAGAGGACTGCTTTACTGAGCTTCAGACACACCCAGCCCTCAGGGGATCAAAGCTAAGACAAAGGGCAAGCAGTAAGAGGATGGAACTGACAGCTAAGTGTGACTTCTGACTGAGTCAGCCCTAAGACAAACTGCAGCCAAGACTAGGCAGCAGCACAGCCAGGGCTGATTTGCAGTCCGTCATCTGATCCACAGGGGAGAATAGCTGGGACAGAAACAAATTCTGTGAAGTTGTTCTGTTCTGTCAGCAAAATCAATCAGGGGCAGGGCTGGAAATGAAAGAATCACCCTAACCCCCATTAAACACCCTAGGTTGTCAGGACTCACCTCCCCCTGCCGGATAGTGGCAGAGAGTGGTAGCCTGGCTGAAGAGACACTGATTTCCCTGTGACTCAGGCAGGCACAAACCCATGGAGCATCTGCTCATTGGAGGAAACCTGATTACAGCCCTGCGGGGTTACCAGTGACTGAGTGTAACAGAAGTGCAAGGTGGGGAAGGAGGCAACAACCTTCCCAGATTAATTTATTTGCTGGGTGGGTCCTTCTGATCTCACAGAGCACCAGAGTGAGTTATGCTAGAGCTGCCAATAGACCCCTGCTATCTAGTTGCCGGAGACCTTTTGAACTCTCCCACCTGTGGCTGGTGCTGAATGGGACAATTGATTGGGACCTCTTCAACTGGACCAATCACCCAAGGACTATCCAAAGTGGTACCCTGGGTGTGTGGTTGTGAGAAGGTTTGATTTTCCTTTTCCAATGGTTGCCTGTTGGGGGGTGCGGTGACTTAACTGCTGGTATCCTCCACAGCTCAGACTTCAATGCAGAGTAACTGATTCTCTATGGTAAGACAGAGACCAGTTAAAAATAAGTTAGAGTCACTTAACACTACCACACCAAGAAGAAGGTCCCCAGTTTCTCAGGCCATAGCACTGTACTGGTCTTTGGCAAAGCTCCAGGGAAAAAGGTAAAGACATCAGTCCCAGCTTCCAGGCAAAGAACAGTCAATCACTACTCCTAGAACCCCCAACCCAACTTCTCCTTATATGCTCTTCTAGCCACATGGTACACAATAATCATGGGGCGGAATCAGTGGAAAAACTCTAGTAACATGAACAACCAGAGTAGATCAACTCCCCCCAAGGAAAAATGTGGACACAACTGAAGATCCTATTCATAAACAGATGGCTGAGATGTCAGAAACCAAATTCAGAATTTGGATTGCAAATAAGATCAATAGAATAGAGGAAAAGTTGGAATCAGAAATTCTGGGAGCATTTCAAAAATTGTCTCAAGAAGTTAAGGAATTTTTCTCTTCTCCTCTTCTCTTCTTCTCTCCCCCTTCACCCCCTATGTGTCTCCTCTTGTCTTCTCTCTCTCTCTCCTCTCCTCTCCTCTCTTCCCCCATTTCTCTCTATCTCTCCCCTCCTCCATAATGCGGTTCTGCAGCTTCCCCCACCAATAAAGACCTTTCATACAAGAAAAACAACAATAACAAAAAGTCAAGGAATTCAAAGACACAATGACCAAAGATTTTGACACATTGAGACAAGAAGTTGCAGTCCTCAAAGATCTGAGAAATACAGAAGAATCCCTCAGTAACAGAATGGAGCAAGCAGAAGAAAGGATTTCTGACTTTGAAGACAAAGCTTTTGAACACTCCCAAACTTTCAAACACTCCCAAACTTTCAAAAAGGAAGAGAAATGGAGGGCAAAAAAAGATCATTCTCTCAGAGAGCTCTGGGACACTTCAAAGAAAACCAATATTTGCCTCATAGGGATCCCTGTAAGTGATGAAGTGGCTTCAGAAGGCTCAGTCTCTTCTTCATGAGATTATGAAAGAGAACTTCCAAGACATGCCAAGAGACTCTGAAATTCAGATAGCATACAGTTTCAGAACTCCAGCACTACTCAACCCGAATAAGACATCCCCCAGGCACATCAAAGGTAACTTCACTAAAGTTAATATGAAGGAGAAAATTCTGAAAGCAGCCACACATAAGAAAACCATAACCTACAAGAGGAAAGATATTAGAATAACTGCAGATCTCTCTGCTGAAACCTTTCATGCTAGAAGAGGATGGTCATTGACTTTTAATCTCCTAAAACAAAATAACTTTCTACCCAGAATCCTGTATCCTGCTAAACTGAGTATCATTTATGATGGAGAAATTAAATACTTTAATGACATTCACAAGTTGAAGAAATTTGCCATAACTAAACCAGCTCTCCAGGTTATTCTCAGACCTATTCTCCATAATGACCAGCATAATCCTCCACAACAAAGGAAAACTCACTCAGAAACTTTTGATCAAATTCCAACTTCCACAATGGTGAAAGGATTAAAAATGTCCACTGGACTTTCGAATAGCTTATTAATATTCTCAATTAACATGAATGGTTCAAATTGTCCTCTAAAGAGGCACAGATTGGCTGACTGGATACATAAATTCAGGCCAGATATATGCTTCATATAAGAATCTCATCTTACCTTAAAAGATAAATATAGACTTAAGGTGAAGAAATGGTCATCTATATTCCAAGCAAATGGAAAGCAGAAAAAAGCAGGTGTTGCAATCTTATTCACAGATACAATGGGCTTTAAACCAACCAAAGAAAGAAAGGGTAAGAATGGACACTTCATATTTGTTAAGGGTAATACTCAATATGATGAGATTTTAATTATTAATATTTATGCACCCAACCAGAATCTGCCTCAATTCATAAGAGAAACTGTAACAGACTTGAGCAACTTGATGTCCCCCAGGTCCATAGTAGTTGGAGATTTTAACACTCCTTTAGCAGTGTTGGATAGATCCTCCAAAAAAGAAGCTAAGCAAAGACATTTTAGATTTAAACTTAACCATTCAACAACTGGATTTAACAGACATCTACAGAACATTTCATCCCAACAAAACTGAATATACATTCTTCTCATCAGCCCACGGAACCTACTCCAAAATCAAACACATCTTAGGTGAAAAGTTTAACCTCAGCAAATTAAAAAGAATAGAAATTATTCCATGTATCTTCTTGGACTATCATGAAATAAAAGTTGAACTCAATAACAAGAAGAATCTGCATATTCATACAAAAACATGGAAGCTAAATAATCTTATGCTGAATGATATGCTGAATGATAGGTGGTCATAGATGAAATTAAGAAGAAAATTACCAAATTTTTGGAACAAAATGACAATTAAGACACGAATTATTAGAACCTCTGGGATATTGCAAAGGCAGTCCTAAGAGGGAAATTTATAGCACTGCAAGCCTTCCTCAAGAGAATGGAAATAGAGGAAGTTAAGAACTTACTGGGACATCTCAAGCAAATGGAAAAGGAAGAACAATCCAATCCCAAACCCAGCAGAAGAAAAGAAATTACCAGAATTAGAGCAGAATTAAATGAAATTGAAAACAAAAGAATTATACAACAGATCAATAAATCAAAAAGTTGTTTTTTTGAAAAGGTCAATAAAATAAATAAACCTTTGGCTAACTAACCAGGAAAAAAAAGAGTAAAATCTCTAATATCATCAATCAGAAATACTAAAGATGAAATAACAACAGATTCCTCAGACATTCAAAAAATCCTTAACGAATATTACAAGAAACTTACTCTCAGAAATATGAAAATCTGAAGGAAATTGACCAATACTTGGAAGCACGCCACCTTCCAAGACTTAGCCTGAATGAAGTGCAAATGTTGAACAGGCCTATATCAAGTTCGAAAATAGCATCACCTATACAAAATCTCCCTAAAAAGAAAAGTCCAGGACCAGATGGCTTCACGTCACAATTCTACCAAACTTTTAAAGAGGAACTAGTACCTATATTACTCAACCTTTTCCAAAATATAGAAAAAGAAGGAATAGTACCCAACATATTCTATGAAGCAAACATCACCTTGATCTCTAAACCAGGGAAAGACCCAACAAGAAAAGAAAATTATAGACCAGTATCACTAATGAATATTGATGTAAAAATATTCAATAGGATCCTAGCAAACAGAATCCAGCAATACATCAAATAAATTATACACCATGACCAAGTGGGTTTTATCCCAGGGTCTCAAGGTTGGTTCAATATATGTAAATCTATAAATATAATTCACCACATAAACAAAATGAAAAACAAAGACCATATGATTCTCCCAATTGATGCAGAAAAAGCTTTTGATAACATCCGGCATCTTTTCATGATCAGAACACTTAAGAAAATGGGTATAGAAGGGACATTTCTTAAACTGATAGAGGCCACCTACCGCAAACCCACAACCAATATTGTATTGAATGGAATTAAATTGAAATCATTTCCACTCAGAGCAGGAACTAGACAAGGTTGCCCATTGTCTCCACTGCTTTTTAACATTGTAATGGAAGACTTACCCATCACAATCAAGCAAGAAAAGACAATCAAGGGTATCCATATAAGGTCAGAGGAGATCAAACTTTCACTCTTCACAGATGATATGATTGTATATCTGGAAAACACCAGGGATTCTACTACAAAACTCTTAGAAGTGATCAAGGAATACAGTAATATCTCAGGTTATAAAATCAATACTCACAAATCTGTAGCCTTTATATATGCTAACAATAGTCAAGCTGAAAAAACAGTCAAAAACTATTCTTTTTACAGTAGTGCCAAAGAAGATGAAATATTTGGGAGTTTACCTAACAAAAGATGTGAAAGATCTCTATAAAGAGAACTATGAAACGCTAAGAAAAGAAATAGCTGAAGATGTCAACAAATGGAAAAATATACCATGTTTTGGCTGGGAAGAATCAACATTGTTAAAATGTCCATACTACCCAAAGCAATATACAATTTTAATGCAATCCCTATTAAAGTGCCACTGTCATACTTTAAAGACCTAGAAAAAATACTTCATTTTTTATGGAATCAGAAAAAAACCTTAATAGCCAAGACATTACCTCAGAAATAAAAACAAATCAGGAGGAAGCATACCACCAGACCTCAGATTATGCTATAAATCAATAGTGATCAAAACAACATGGTACTGGCACAAAAACAGAGAGGTAGATGTATGGAATAGAATAGAGAATCAAGAGAGAAACCCAGCTATTTACCCTCATTTGATCTTTGTTAAGCCAATTACAAACATTCAGTGGGGAAAAGACTCCCTATTTAACAAGTGGTGCTGAGTGAACTGGCCAGTGACCTGTAGAAGACTGAAACTGAACCCACACCTTTCACCATTAAATAAGATAGACTCTCACTGGATTAAAGATTTAAACTTAAGACATGAAACTATAAAAATACTAGAAGAAAGAGCAAGGAAAACACTTGAAGAAATTGGCCTGGGCGAATATTTTATGAGGAGGACCCCCTGGGCAATTGAAGGAACACTAAATATACATTCCTGGGATCTAATCAAACTAAAAAACTTCTGCACAGCCAAGAACACAGTGAGTAAAGCAAGCAGACAGCCCTCAGAATGGAAGAAGATATTGGCAGATTATGTCTCTGACAAAGGTTGAATAACCAGAATCCACAGAGAACTGAAACGTATTAGCAAGAAAAGAACAAGTGATCCCATCTCAGTGTGGGCAAGGGACTTAAAAAGCAACTTCTCTGAAGAAGACAGGTGCATGGTCTACAGACACATGAAAAAATGTTCATCATTGTTAATCATCAGAGAAATGCAAATCAAAACTACTTTGAGATATCATCTAACTCAAGTAAGATTAGCCCACATGACAAAATCACAAAACCAGAGATGTTGGCATGGATGTGCAGAAAAGGGAACACTTCTGCA